>CAUYON010050935.1:0-34122 GCA_963573935.1 Arctocebus calabarensis | reverse complement strand
GGGTTCTGAAACTGTCTGCTATCTGAATTTCAGAATCTCTTGGCATGTCTGGAAGATTCTCTTTCATAATCTCAGAGAGAAGAGACTCTGGGCCTTGTGACACCACTTCACTGTTTTCAGGTATCCCTATAAGGCGAATGTTGGTTTTCTTTGAGTTATCCCAGAGCTGTCTGAGAGAATGATCTGTTTTTGCCTTCCATTTCTCTATCTCTTTGTCAGTTTGGGAGTGTTCGATAACTTTGTTTTCCATGTCAGAAATCCTTTCGTCTGCTTACTCCATTCTGTTGCTGAGGGATTCTACTTTGTTTCTCAGATCTTCGAGGGCTGCAATTTCTTGTCTCAATGTGTCCAAATCTTTGGTCATTTCGTCTTTGAATTCCTTGACTTCTTGAGACAATTTTTGAAATGAACCCAGAATTTCTAAATCCAACTTTTCCTCTATTTTATTGATCTTGTTTGCAATCCAAATTCTGAATTCGATTTCTGACATTTCAGCCATCTGTTTATGCGTAGGATCCTCATTTGTGTCCGCCAGATTATTCCTTGGTGGGGTTGACCTAGTCTGGTTGTTCATGTTTCCAGAGCTTTTCCGTTGATTCCACCCCATGATTAATTTTACACCGTTTGGCTAGATGAGTAGATAAGGACAATTTGGGCTGGGAGTTCTAGGAGTAGTGATTGACCAGTCCTTTTCTTAAAAGCTTGGACTGGTGTCTATACCTTTTCCCCTAGAGTTTTGCCAAGGTACATCAGTATTTTATAGGCAAGGAAGTTGAGCCCAAAGTATTTCTGTGACTTGTCTGAGATTACATGATAGAATGAGAGCTAGGACCTCCTGTCTCCACCTTGATTCTTTCATTCATTCATTTACTAACTGACTCAGTCTATTGGAAGCAAACTAAGCATCTTTTAATAAAGGACTACTTAAACAAATGAATGTAGTAACACAGTTGGAAAAGACATATCTATCCTAATAATATGTTGAATAAATAGACAATTACTCAGACTGTGATTAGTGATTTGAAAATGCTTGGTGTGGAAGGCCAGAAAAGGTATCATGGAGGAGGCACCATAGTAGTTTTGAAAGTTCTTCAAGTGTGTGGCAAAGGTTGAAAACTTTGCACAGATTGGTGTAAATGTTCATCGAAAAGAGTTGAATTTCTTTCCTTAAAGAGAAGAATCCTTATTCTTCATTCATTATTATAATTCATTACTGTCTGAATTAATAATTACTAAAGAGTAACTTACAGACTACGGATCCAATTCCATGGTTCTTCAGATGTCTTCTTAGTCTCTCTGTTGTATGTGTGGACTTTCGTGTGTGTGTGTGTGTGTGTGTGTGCTACTATTGCTTTCCCCTCAGTGCATAAGCATTACCCTAATTGGCCCACTTGGTTGCAAGAAACAGAGATCTGGGCGAGCTAACTCAAGAAGTGGTTATGGCAGAGATACACTTGGGACAATAAAGTAGATAACAATCTTACAGCATTTTGGTCTGAAAGGAGCAGAATGATTGGATATATGACTTGGGATGATCCTTTGTGCTGTGAAGTAGAGTCAGTTTGGTGTCCATAGGGGGTTGGTTCCTGGACTCCTGAAGATACCAAAATTAGCAGATACACAAATCCCTTCAATCAAATGGTGTAATTATAACTTATACCAATCCTCTTGTATACTTCATAATACCTAATATATAACATAATGTAAATGCTATGTAAACAGTTATACTGTATTGTTTAGGGAATAATGGCAAGAAAAATCTGTACATTGAACAATTGGTACAGATGTAACCATAATAGATCTAGTAATTAAATTGTTGGTTTGGGGTTGACTGAATTTGCAGATTTGAAATTTGAGGATGCAGAGGGCTGTCTATATAGATAGAGTGTAGGGTTGGCTGGCACATGTGCTTAAAATGGTTGCCCCTTGTAAAAAATGAACAGAGGAAAATCCTTTAGTTTTTCACAATAATATCTTCTGAGGAAAACTTCCTTCTAATCTCAAAAAAAAAAAGTAGACATAAAGACACTTTGAAAAATAATGGCTTAGGTTCAGGGCCCATAGCACAGCGGTTATGGCACCAGCCACATGCACTGAGGTGGGTGGGTTCAAACTTGGCCCTGGGCCAACTAAGCAACAGTGACAACTGCAACAACAACAAGAACAAAAAGGCGAGTGTTGTGGTGGGCACCTGTAGTCCCAGCTACTTGGGAGCCTGAGGCAAGAGAATCGCCTAAGCCCAAGAGTTTGAGGTTGCCGTGAGCTGTGATGCTACAGCACTCTACCAAGGGTGACATAGTGAAAAAAAGAAAAATGGATTAGAAAAATCTAGGAATGGAGGTGGTGAGACTGGTTATTATTCAGGTAATAATTCAGATGAGATGAAAGTAGTATGAATTTAGTAATGATGCAGAAAAGCAGACTGAATTATATTAGGAGATAGAATTTACAGTAGATAGCAACATTTTGGGATGTGGGAAAAGGTATATACTCAGGTTTATGACAACATACAGGATGAATAGAATAATAGAAGGGAGGAAGAAGAGTAGACTATGTAAGATAAAGTAAGTTTGAGGAGGCTCGGCGCCTGTAGCTCTAGCGGCTAAGGCACCAGTCACGTACACCTGAGCTGGTGGGTTCGAATCCAGCCTGGGCCCGCCAAACAACAATGACGGCTGCAACCAAAAAATGGCCAGGCATTGTGGCGGACGCCTGTAGTCCCAGCTACTTGGGAGGCAGAGGCAAGAGACTTGCTTAAGCCCAGGAATTGGAGGTTGCTGTGAGCTGTGATGCCACAGCATTCTATCCAGGGTGACAGCTTGAGGCTCTGTCTTAAAAAAAAAAAAAAAAAAACTAGATGACATGGATAATTGTCATTAAAATGACATTTTAGGGACATTAAAATTATCAAATTGACACAAGAAGAAAATAAGTAAAAGTATTAGCAGGACAAATAGCTGATTGTGATGTTATCAATAAGATAGAGAGCATTGCTATAAACCAATAAGGAAAGCAAGCAAACAATCCACTTGAAAAATGAAACTAGAACAGCCAATGAACACACCAAAGATGCTCAACTAGTAATCTAGCAAGGAGAATTTTGACAGGACACCACATAGCATCCGTTGGTTGGGTGAATATCACCAAGCATTTCATTTGAGGTCATGGAGCAACAGAGACTCTCTACGCCACTCTTGGGACTGTCTTTTGTCACAACCACTTAGTTGAGTAAATTGGCAACATGTGGTAAGGTTAAAATATACATAAACACAATTGGTTATTTTGCCCATCGGTCCTTCCCCAGAGTGATTTTCATGAGAAGGTAACAGTGCACAGGCAATGCTTGGGTACAAGCAATGACAAACAACCTGAGTTTCCAGCAGGGGGAGGACGAATAAGCCGATTATATCTCACTACAAGGAAATGTTATATATAAGACAAAGTAAGTTAGAGTTACAATCGTGCACATAAATGAATCATAAACATAAAATATTGCGTGAAAACTGTAAATGGCAGATTTATGAAAAGGAATGAAACTATGGGTATGTAGTTTAAAACAGAAAACAACACTACACCTATCTTTTATTCAGTGGCTCTCCACCTGTGGGTTGTGATCCCTTTTTGACAATGAAAATACATTGTGGTCTTAGGAAGGTGGTTGAGAACCATTGGATTATATAGTAAATATATTTCTTTCTAGAATGGAAACAAACCCAAATTCAGAATGTTTACTTGTGGGGGAAAAGGATGAAACGGAGGAAAGTAAGGTTAGGCACAGTGCCTGGGAGGGATGTAACTCATTTCCATTATTATTTTATTTCTTTAAAGAAAACCATCTACGGTAAAGAGGGCAAGTGCTGCGAAGATTTGACAAAGTCAGATGATAGGAAAGTGGGTGTTTATCTTAGCATTAATTACACTTTCCCGGATGCTTGAAATAGCTCTGATACACATGTAATGATTTCCGATGGTTGCAAGTGTTGTGTGGAAACTTAGTGCCCTGTGACAGACAAGGACAAAGAGAAAGGAGGGGGAGGGGCTCTGCCAGGTGCCGGGGAAGCAGGGGTGGCCCTGGGCATCTTGGTTGGGTCTCCAATGGCAGAAGGAGGTGGCCCTGCAGTCAGGGGATTGTGCAGCGAAGAGAGAGAAGGGGGCCAGAGGAAGGCGTCAGCTCCTCCTTGGGCCAGTCCTGAATTGCCTTTGGTGAAGGTCAGAGCGTCTGCCACAACCCAGAGCTCCTCAGGTATGGGACCAACAATATGACATCTTCTGAGTTAGCAGCAGTTGCTGGGAGTGGGGTGCCCTGAGCCGAGATTGAGGAGCTGGTAAAGGGGACCCCACTTTCCTTCTGAGAATATTCCCATGGAGAGCCCCTCCCAGCATATCTAGCTTTTATCTAGTGCCTTTATGAAGGGTCCTGCTGGCCCTTTGAAAACTAAATATTCTAGATTGTGGTTGAGATTATTTATTAATTAAGAGTTGCTAGGCACTAAGCAAGGGTCTGTAATTAGGGGCATTATGCCCTAATTTTCCCCACTCCCTCCGTTGGCACCTGAGGTCCTAGTGCAGTAACTTCCAGGGCTCCCTTTCCTTCCCACAGTGTCTGGGGTCTGGGTGACAATATGTACCTTGGGCCCACTGTGCCCATCCATTCCAGGCTGCAGCCCTGAGAGTGTCTTCCCAGCTGGACAGCGCCCCTGGGTGGCTGCCTTGTGAGATCCTCCCTGCTCATGCTGCCTGGCAGCTGGGTCAGCACTGGGGCACTGCTGGACACACGGACACCACAGGGTGGGCAGCAGAGTGTGGGGTAGAATTGAGGAAGGCACTTACTGTTGAGGTTGGGGGCAGGGACGGCAAGGCTGGCCCTGGGGTGAGCTGGTCCCTCTGGAGTCTGCATGCCTGGAAGGGTGTGGAGTCTCTGGAGACCCTGTAGCTAGTGGGGTTCACAGGAATTCATTGACAACCGGCCTGGAGCAGATGTGTGGTGGGCAGAGCCTTTGGACTGCCCCATCCCAAGGGAAGCTGGGGTCTCGCTGCTCAAGAAACAGCAAACTTCCTTTGTGGTGCGTGAGTTTGTGAGCTGGCTCTGCAGTCTGCCTGTGCGGAGACCGCCAGTCTGCTGGATAGGGTATACCACTACCTTGTTTCCAGGTGACATGTGTGTGGCTGGCCTCTCCTTAGCCCTCTCCTGCCCTTGGCTGGCAACACCTTTGTGCCTGGGCTGTCTGTCTCTCCTCTCAGTCTCCGGCACCATGTCACAGCCTTGGGGATCACCCTGGCCTTGCCACTTCCTGGCTGTGTGGATTTAGGCAGCTGACCAACCCTTTCTGGACAAGCACCAGGACAAAGCACTGGGCTCTGAGCAGCCACCTCCCGTCCCGTGGTGGCCTGCCCAGGCTGTGAACCCTGAGTCCCGTCCTGGGTGCAGGCCTGGCCCTGGCTGCACATGCCTGTGCTTCGAGGTGGGGCTGCCCTGGGGTGGGCAGGGACCCTTGGCTGCACCACACAGCCAGGGCGCCAAGGCCCGGATGCCCTACTTCACTACTTCACATTCCCTCCCTCACTCCTCTATCCCATCCTCTCCGGCCCCGAGGGGCTTTCTGAGACTGCCCAGGGCCTGTGGCCTCCTGGCCCCCATGCGAAATGGCAATGCTTCGGCGGCTGGGCCCTCCCCAAGGCCATGAGGGTGTTAGGGTGAGGAGCGCACACTGTAACCCCCAGGCCCTTGTGCTCTCTGCCTGGCAAACTTTCCCAGACGAGGGTAGGGTACTCTGCCCCGGGTCTTTCCTCTGGCCACTCAGCCCAGCCACCCCCCTCCACACTCACACTGAGGACTGGCCAGGCCTCTCTGACCTGGCTTTACCCCAGGCACCCTCTGTATCCACAGTGGCTCAGGGGATGCCTCCCATTCTCTCCTTGCAAGCTGGAGGCAGTGATGTCTGAGCCTCCGTGTCTTCATCTGTGAAATGGGCTGTGGACAAGGCTAAGGTGCCACTCTGTGTGTGTCCTGGCACCAGGAGGACAGCTTTGAGGCCCATGGGGTGGGTCAGGACCCAAGCCTGTCCCAGCTCTGTGGACATTGCAGCCAGCACCCTACGCTGCCCACAGGAGCCACACACGAGGACAGGACGTTGGGACAGCCCATGGCCTGTGCCCCTAGATGCGTCCTTGTCAGAAACCTAACAGTGCTGTGGGAGCACACAGCTGCTGAACTGCTCCCTAGTTTGAGAACTGTGATTGTTTTCTGCGGGAGAGAAACGCTTCCCAGACACAGGCGGCACTGTACAGAAACCCCTAAATCTCCTCCCAGCTTCCTGCTGCCTGTGGGAGACAGGAGCCCCCCTTGTGACGAGCCTCATTCTGCTTTTTGGTTCTGCCTCCGCTCTGTGCTAAGTGCGAGTGGTTCCCACACACGGACTCACACACCTCGCGCAGACATGCGGGGTCCCAGCAACTGGGGGCTGGTGTGGCCTGAATGACCAGCAGATTTCTCCCCGTGGACTGTTGCTGAGGGCAGCCTTGGCCTGGCTCGCAGACACAGGCCCCAGCGTCCACCCCACTGGCTGGTGTGGTGTCAGGGGCCCCTCATAGTGGGGTGTGCTGAGGATGGCAGCAGGTGTGGTGGGCTGGCCATGTTGCAGGGGTCCTTGGGACAGAGCTGGCTGTGTGCAGGAGAGCTCTCTGCCCAGGCTCAGCCTGCAGCCTTTTCCACAAGAGAGATGGGGCGGGGCCCCAGTCCACAACTGCTGGTCCAGCACAAGGTACTGAGCAAGATCCTGGCGATTTCTATGGGTCTCCTTCAGCACGAAGCCTGGATGGGTGCCAGGCCCAACATGCACAGGTGCACCTGGCTGCAGGGTCCCCTGAAAGGCTGCCTGCCTACCCCAGGGCAGCCCCACCTCGGAGCACAGGCATGTGCAGCCAGGGCCAGGATTCACAGCCTGTGCAGGCCCACCCTGGGAGGGAGGTGGCGCTCAGAGCACTTCAGCTTCTGGCTCTGTTCCACTCTCTGCTCTGATTCTAGCCAGTATCCTCCTGACCCTCCTGGAGAAGGGAGAAGGCCCTGCCATGGGAACAAGGCTGGCAGCCTACAAGCCTGCTCCATTCCGGCAGGTGCGGGAGAACCATCTCCAGCCTGACTGCTGCTTCTCCCAACCCCCACCCCTCACCAGGCCCTATTCAAAGCCTGCAGCCCCCTGGCTGAAAGGCCTGGAGTAAAGGCCATTTGTTGCCTAGTGAGGGTGCGAGGTGGGCATCTCTGAGTGTTTTATGCCCTTTCTTTCATGCAACCCTCTTCTCCCTCCACCGCCTTCGCCCCAGGAACACCCCCCCCCTCTGCTGCACACAAAAGCCCATTCTGGCCTCTCTCTTTGAGACCAGCATCACCCTGGAGACTGGCGCCTTCCGGCCGAGCCCTCCTCTCCCCACCCCAGCCTGGCCTTGGCTCCTGGGCCCCAGCTCCCAGGCCGCTGGCAGCCCTGCCCGTTGCCGCTGTGTCCCTGTCCCAGGTCCCATTCTGTGAGCCAGGAGTCTGCTGCGTCCCTTGTCCAGCCCTCCCCATAAGGCCCCCAGGATCCCTGCACACTCAGCATGATTGTTCCCTTGACACAGCCTGCTCTGTGCCACGCCTGTGCATGGCCGTGAGTGAGCTCTTCAACCCCCTGGAGCATCCGTGCTCAGAGGGGCAACTGGTGAGTTAGTGACAGCAGGTGCAGCAGCTGCTCCTCACTGCACCTGTTCAGACTCACTCTGACAATGGAGGCAGGAAGCACCCCAAACCTAGGTCTTAATCATTCGATTACTATGCTTCTTGTCTGGAGTCATGGGCCCCACAGGTGGTTCCGGTGGGGGGGAAGACAGAAAGGCTGGGAGACGCCAAGGGCCTGTGTGCGGGGGTGCCTGCTGTGCACCGCAGGCTCCCACTTCTTCTGTCAGTGTCCTGTCTCATTAAGCAATAATGAAGTGAGGGTGAAACAAGCAGAGGTGTATGCAGGTGCTGCTAGCAGCAGTTAGCATCAACACCAGCTCTGCCTGCCAGTAGTTCCTTCACCAACACCCACTCCAGGGCCAGCCCCGGGAGGAGGGCTCTTCAGGGACTGCCTATCACATGAGGGTGGCTCCCTGGGCCCAGGAGGGGCAGTGACTGCCCTGTTTTATGGATCAGGGGACCGGAGGCACAGCAAGGTTAGTGACTTGCCTGGAGCCAAACAGCAAGCACTGGGCCAACCCTGAAGCCTACAACCCCAGGTGGCCCCCTGGCTCAGCATCCAGGACGCCCAGATTATTTCTGTACCAGATGGACCCCGCACCTGAGAGACCGTGCACTCAAGGGGCCCTACTTGTAAGGGATCCCTCACCTGAAGGACCTCACTCCTGGGGACCCTATACCCGAGGGACCCCCATCCCCCACGGCCTGCCTCACAGTCCTGAGGTCACAGACCCCAGCTCAAAGGCCAGCTCCCAGGAGCACTCCTCACCTGCTCCCCAGGACCATCATCCTCTCTCGCTGCTAAAAGTCAGGTTTATCCTGAAATGGAGAGTGGCAGCCAGGTGTGACACAACTGTCCCACAGTCGCTCCTGCACTAGGTGGTCCTGGCACTCCAGCCTGCCAGGACCAGCAATGGGGGGGAGGCCCCACGGAGCCCACTGTTCTACCTGAGCCTTCCCTGAGGGGCCAGTGGGCTGCACCTTTCCCCAGGAAGCCCCAGGAAGCCTGTCTTCAGCCAGGGCCCACAAACCCCCCACCCCCGGCCTGTCCTGTCCTCTCATGGTCCCTCCCCAAGGGCCCTGACCCCCAGGAACTTCTCCGGGAGCTGCCGATGGAGGCAGAGGTGCAGGGGCTCCCTGAGACGCCCCCACTCTGCTCCCAGCTGGGGGTCCCAACAGCAAAGACCAAGAAGAAAGTACCCGTTGTCCCCAAGAAAAGACTGCCAGGTCTCTCTGGCCTTTTTCTTCCCTCCTTTCTTCCTTTGCATTCCTTTTTCTTTTCTTTCCCTTTGAACAATCCGCAGAGCTGGCCAGAGACTGTTGATGCTTCATTGCCCTGCACAGAGCACGCCCTGTGAGTTTGACCTCAGAGCTGCCTGGGCTCATTTGAGACTTTTGTGCCTGGAGGAGGGGCGGGAGAGGGCCGTGGGTTACCCGCTGAGCTGGTCCTGTTGTTGCCGAGTCCTCCACTTCCCTGGGCTTGAGACACCCTGACTGACTTCACCCTCTTATGCAGCTGGCCCTGCTGCAGCCCCGCCTGTGCACGGCCTCCCAGCCCTTTGAGAAGTATGTTCCCGTCCCCACTGTGGGGCTCAGCCCCACTTCCCCAGGGTACTGTGACTGTGTCTGTGTGGCCTGAAAACCCCCAACCTGCAATTCCACCCAGGAGCCACCCTGCCCCAAGGGGAGGCGTACCCATTTGCTCAGTAGAAGTGATTTTGAAACCCCGAACCTTTCTGAGGGGGCAGTGAGAAGGCCCTCAAAGGCAGAGCTCCCGGTTCCACCCAGAGTGCTGGAGGCCGCATGCCCAGTGGTCCAGGAGGCTCAGAGCATCAGTGACCAGAGATCTGGAAAGGCCCAGGGCTGGGGGAAGGGGTGTGTCCTGCACGTGTTCACAGTGCAAGTGCTGGCGTCTGAGTGTCTATGGGGGACAGGTCACCTCCCCAGGCAGGCTTCCAAGGTCCTGCAGGGTGCTTGCCTGTGGACTAGACTGGGAACCCGCTGAGCACAGAGCAGACATGGCTTCCATTTATCCAGGAGTTGGCTTGAGTTCACATCCACCAATGGGCCTGATTCAGAGCAGTCTGATAAGGAAGTGGGAGCCCCTGCTGTGCCAGGGGAAGCGCCCAGGAGAGCACAGCAGGTCACTGTGGGTGTCCTTATAGACACTGCCCACCCAGCGGTCAGGTGACTGATACGGGCTGAGATCCATGCAGGGCCTCACAGGAGTCGCTGCAACTGCTTCAGGCCTCTGTGCCACGACCCATCGAGGAGATCAGATGGAGGGCTGTGTCCTTCCTCCTCCCACAGCCTCTCCCAGCCTCGGGGCCCTCCTGCTCTGCCCCCACCCCTTGACTTCCATCTGTGCTCCCTGAGGCCCAGCCACTCCAGCTCCTCTCTGCTCCCCCCCGAAACTTGCCATGGCCTTTGAACTCACCCTACATATGACCCTCTCTCCCTGTCTCCAGGACTCAGAGAGGACTTCCCTCACTCACCCCCACACTTTAAACCTTAATGGCACTTAATTTTCTGTTTGTTAGTTTATTATTCTTATTTGCAGTTTTTGGCCGGGGCTGGGTTTGAACCTGCCACCTCCAGCATATGGGGCCGGCATCCTATGCCTTTGAGCCACAGGTGCTGCCCTTTGTTAATTTATTTTTAAGAGTGCTCTGAGAGCAGACAAACTAGACTTTCCCCAATGCTGAAACATGGATGCAGCTATCAGGTTTCAGGAAATATTTCTCAAATAAACACATGCAATCGGGTTGCTCTAAAATAACTATACACTGGAGATGAGACGGTAAAGGAAGACTTGCTCCTGGCCCTTGAGTCTCTGCAGCCTGGTGAGCCCCCCAGCAAGTGTGAGAGCTGCCTGCTTGCCTGTCTCATCTTCCCCTCCTGACTGGGAGGGCTCATGTCTACATGGTCAGCTGCACCCTGGCCACACTCAGAGCCACTGTGGGAGGGCGGCTCCTTATCCCACAAGGATTCATGCAGGTCAGGCTGAGTGAGCTGCCTTCTCACGGCTGAATGTCAGGCTCTGAGGACAATAGCCCTGAGCTAGTGCCATCATCAGGCCATTTCACTGATGAGGACCCTGACGCTCTCCACTCTGGATGCTCCATCCCTGGCCTCCACGGTCCAGTTGTGTCCCATACTCCTGTGGATCAGGCCCCACCCATCTCAACCCTCTCTGAACCTTGCTTTCCTCGGGTGGTAAAAGGGAACCACAGGTCACTCTGAGAGAGTTCCTGCACTGCCAGGGAAGTGCCATCCTGTGCGGGTTGTTTGGGTCACATTCCCAGGTTGCTCTTGGCCTTGGCGGCCTGTGCTAGGCCAGTGAGGAGATGTCCCTGCCTGGCAGGGACGGGGGTGGTGAAGAGAGGGCAGGGGGTGAGACAGCAGACATCTTATTAACTAATTGAGGCCCAGGGACACAGGGGTTGTTGGCAGAAGCCACAGGAAGCTGGAGTCCAGAAACAGAGCTTCAGGGAGAGGCCTCAGTCCAAGCCTCCCTACTAGGCAGTTTCTCTGGGGGACCTTAGCTATGGCCATTCCGACTGGCTCTCCTGGTGTCTGCCTGTCTCCTGAGTTAGCATCTCCCCACCTGCCGGACGTGTGACTTATTCCATTCTCCCCAAATTCTCTTTCCTGCTAGGGTAGCCAAGAGAGGTTTCTGTCCTTTGCAATGCAGCCCCTGCTGGTTGTGTGGGTCTGTCTCTGTGGTGCCTGGGGACTCAGTTGCAGAAGTGAATTAAGTGGCCAGGTGACCCAGCACAGAAAGCACACACCTCGGGAGTTCTGTCTGCCAGCGCCCACCCTCTCCCTGCCGCCTGGGGTAGGCTGCCACGTTGTCCTTCCAACCACCCGGTTCACCCCCATTGCTGACCCTGTTTAACTGTAGTATCCAACAGAGACGCAGTTGGGTCATATTTAAACATGGCAAGCTCGGTTGATGAGAAATCTTGCTGTACAAATTTGCTGGTGAATCAAACGTGCTTGCCTTTTATTATTTGTTTTTGAGGACAAAAGAGAGAGGACACACAATGCAGTTGGGTCCTTCTAAAATCATGGTCTTCAGAAGGAAAAATCAGTCATAAAACTACATGGCACTTATTTTCCCTTTGGGCATTCAAGGTTGTCACTTCCTCAAAGATTGCTGGAGGTTAAGTCATGGCAAGGCTCTCGCTGTCCCGGGACACAGTAGGTGCAAGGTGAATGGAACCTTATGGAGGTCATGCTCCAGCTGGGACCTGGAGACTGTCCCCTGCCAGCCTGGAAGGTTGGCGCAGGAAACCCGAGACCAGGCCTTCTCTAAGTGTGTTAAGGACCAGCGGTATCAGGGTCTATTGGGAACTTGTTAAAATGAAAACTCTCTGGGCCTGGAGGCAGGTTGGTTTTGTGTGGTGGCGGCAAAAACACCTCCCCGGATACTTGCTGTTGACCAGGAACTACCTTGAGTGGGGCCAGGACTTGGGCAGGGGTGCACAAAGCCAGTCTGGGCAGAGGCTTAGCCCCTGCGGGGCTCTGGATCCCAGAAATGGTTTCCTCAACTGGTAAATAAGAACGCTGGGCAGACGGAGCTCCAAAAGTGCTTGAATCTGCACAAACCCTGGAATCTCCGCGAGCAGAGCTCTTAGGCAGCAATGAAGGCTGCTGTCCCCAAGCAGGGCGGAGGCACGGAGTCTCACCTGGAGGGTGGCGGTTGGCGCCTGTGGCCCGTGTGGGTGCAGACGCGCAAGGTACGCGCGTTCACTGCGCGGTTTCAGAAACCTCCTGGGCACCCACGCAGCCAGGAGCTCGGCTGGGCTCTGATCAAGCCGCCGAGGGTCCCGCGGCCACCGGCCGGTATCTGAGGACGACTCTGGAGTGTGTCTGTGCGTCCGAGTCCCGAGGGTCACCAAAGCCCGGGGTGAAAGGGGCGGGCGCCTAGACGCCGGGGTCCCGCACGTGCCCGAGCGGCCGGCTTCGGGGAGGCGGGGCGTTTGGTGCTCCCGGGCCGTCCGGGGCGGGCACCGGGGCGGAGCTCCGAGTGGCGTTAGCGGAGCGGGGCTCCGCGGCGCGGCTCGTCGTGCGGGCTGGCTCCGGGCGCCCCGGCGGCGCCACCATGCTCGGCGTCGTACACTTCCTACGGAGCTTCTTCAAGGTGAGAACCGGAGGCCGGCGATCCGCGGTCGGGATTGCGGCGTCCTGCCGCTCGTGGAGAAGGACTGCTATGATCCCGGCCACCCGCTGGGCTCCGGCGGGTGGGGGGCACTTCGGTAGACCCCAGCCGACCCGAGGCGGCCCGGAGCGCGGGAAGGAGAGGTGCCCGGCGGAGGCGCTTGACGGCGGCCCGACCGACCTGCCCGGCGCCGCTGGCCAGGGCTCTGGGGCGCGGAAGGGAGACGGGTGCCAGTGGGTGCTTGCGAAGTGCTCGCTATTGTTAACACTACCCGGGCTAAGAGTACCTGCGGGGAAAGCGGGCTTGGGAGTCCAAACGGCGGCAAGGAAATAGGAGCGTGGGCCTCTTAGCCTCCTTCCTGTACAGGGTGTCCCCACCCGCCCCGCCGCCGCGCGCGCCGAATTCCTGCCCCCCTTACCAGGGGACATGCAGCCCCACTCTGCTGGGACCCTCTACCTCGCCTGCTTCCATAAGGACCCCGAGGTGGGCGGTGGGCTCCAGAGCCCTGCAGGAGGTGTGGCCGGCTGCGGGTTGCAAGGTTCCACCCACCCAAGTGGAGAGCAGGTGGGATGGGGCTGGGCAGGGAAGTGCTGCCAGCCCTCAGCAGGACGGGCCCAGTGTGGGCTGCCTGGGTAGAGTGGTCGCCTGTCCCTAAAGGTGCGGACCTGAGGATGGGACAGAGAGCTCTGGAAAATGTGGGGGCCGGAGGACCCAGGGTAGGACCCGAAGGAGCCCTTTTCTCAGCCTTTCGGCCCCTGGAATGACAGCCTGCAAATCATTTCACCCCAGAGTAATCAGTGTGAACAAACATTGGAGGGCGAGGGAGGGGAACTAGTGCTGGTGAGTGCAGGTGATGCCTATTATTATTATTATTATTATTATTATTAAATCGTAGCTGTGTATATTAGTGGAATCAAGGAGTATAATGTGCTGGCTTCATTATACATTCTGAAACTTTTTCATCAAACTATTTAACATAGCCTTCGTGGTGTTTTCTTAGTTATTGTATGAAGACATTTGTATTCTGCGTTTAGTAAGTTTTGCCTGTACCCTTCCAAGAGATGCCTTTGAAGAACACAGACCCCACACCTCTTTTGAATTCTGATTCTGTCACTGTCAAGCTGTGTCATCTTGGCACAGTCATGAAACCACTTTGGTCTTTGTTTTTCCATTTGAAAAATGTGGGTGATGATTCCATAAGTTCCAGGTAAGTGTGAGGATCTTACATGTATTGGAAAACATTTGTGTGTTTAAAGAAAGTAGGAAGCCTGGAAATCTGGGTTCTTTCTCACCCATGACAGTGGTGGCAGATGGTCACCCAGGTGAGAGGAAGTTGGTCAGAATCTGAGACACTTCATCTGGCCTCAGCAGCTCTCATAGCATCAAAGCGTGGCTGGGAAAGAGGCTGCTGGACATTGCTGGGCAGCCACCTCCCCAGCTGACTGGGCAGCCTTTGGGAAGGTATTCTCATGGGACACCTGTCCTCATGTGTTCAGAGAGGCCTTTCCATCCCTTCTGTCCCCAAGCCCCTTGCCTGCCGTCGGGTCCCCATGGGTCAGGAGACACTTCAGGTCTCTCTATGCATGCCATGGGACCCTGAGATGTGCCTCAGAGGGTCTACCTTTCTGCTGTCCCCCTTGGGATGGGCTCTGAGTGCCACCATTCTGTCTGTGCAGGTGTAATTTGCAGAACCACGTGTAAACACAGTTCACACTTGTTCTTCTCAGACACTGGTTGTAAAGGAGACCCTTTGAGTCCACAGATGTGGGAGGGGAAGAGAGACACCTGCTGAGTCACTTCCTCATGCTTCCTCGTGTCTTCCTTGTCCTGATCCTGGTGGACATCTCAATGATGAGCGCCCAACTGGGCTGAGAATACCCACTTCATCCTGGGAACTTCAGATCATTGGGGTGCTCTAGTCAGACTGTTAGCAGAGACACAGCTGGTCTCCACCAAGGCCCATGAGGAAAGCAGTGCCTCAGACCCCAGGGCCCCATGTGTGACTTTTGATGGGATGTGCTGCAGACTACACAGCATCCAGATGTGTTGTGGGCATGTCAGGCACTGTAGGATCTAAGGGGCATGACGGCCATGGGACAGAGCCCCTCCAGTGCAGATGGAGCCAACAGCCTGCGCCAGCCATAGGCCCCGCATAGAATGTGTCCACCTTGGGGTCACCCAACAAATGACTTGAAGCAGTAAATCAAAGAGGGAAACACATTGTCTTACAAATCGGGAGGCCCACCCAAAATTGTGGTGAGAAGACAAGGTCCAGCAGCATGTCTTTCACTTTCAAGGGGATATCCCCAAATGGTCCAGATAGATGGACACCCAGGAGCCTTCCTGAAGTGGAAGTTCCCTCTATTTTCATAGAATTTGTGCACTATATTCCTGGAGTACATATATGTCCAAACACCAGGGTGTCTTTCTACTTGCTGTCCCCCAAGACCTGTCACTGTGCAGTAGACCATTATGAAGTCCTTTGGGATAGAAAAGTCAAGGTCTCTGCTGGCCAAATTGTGCACAAAGCTGAGGCAGAGCAATGAAGGGACATTTCTGCTCCATCACGGGAAGAGCAGTCTACTTCTGCTGATCCCCAAATATTGGGGCAGGAAACACACACAGTTTCACACACAGGCACGTGCATACATGCACACAGGTAGAATTTTCACCAAATAAGGTTTGTTGCAGTAAGGAGGTCATGTGTGGGACAAGAAAATCCAAGCAGGTGAGCCCAGAGCTGTCTGCTGGCATTCCCCAAGGCCCTGTGTCCTCCACACAAGCCAAGCCCGCAAGTCAAATGGGGTGCAGCAGGATTTCCTCAAGCTTAGTGGCAACTTCACAGTCACCAGTGATGGAATGTTGCTGACGATTCACTATTCTGGAGGGGAGATGGTGTTCCAGAGACTAGCTGTTGGCCTTTCCCACCAGAAGTCTTTACACCATGGGTCAGGGAGCCAGGGTGGAGTTTCTGCCAATTACTAAGCCTTTCTTTGTCATCTAGACACTCCAGAGCTGGGGACATCACCAGAGGACAGGTTTGGGATTCTAATAGGCGGCACTGGGGTAGACACAGAGCACAATTCCATTTGTGACCTGAGATGCCTCTATCTTCAGTGAGCCACACCTCTGGTGCATATGGTGACACCATGAATTGCCAGGAGTAAATGTCAATAAGTTCTGAAGGGTACAGATATTTCTCTGTGTACAGCAGTGGTTCTCAACCTGTGGGTCGCAATCCCTTTGTAACAATGAAAATACATATGCGGCATAACGAAGGTTGAAAACCACTGGTCTAGAGCCTTTGGAAGCTTCACAACATGTGTCTATGATATTGTGGCAGAAATAGTGAGCCTCCCTATCATTCAGGGAGTTTTGTGTCCATTGAGTCAAGTCTAGGAATTGGACAAGAGGCAATGGAGTTTATTCACTTTGAACACTTACTATGTGCCAGGCATTGTTCTAGGCACTCATCGAGACTCCCGTCTACCATTCCTTGTAAAAAAGTATTTTTACATTTCTATCAATATCACACCCACCAAATAGGAATATATTGGCATTGTCCATTTATTTTACTCCTGTTGGCCTCGTGGGTGATTAGCCAGTGACAAGGAGCCTCAGCATGAGAGCGTCCTGGTCCCACTCTGGCTACCTCTGTCCTCTATTGCACCAGCTTTGCTGTTCTCACTTATAGAATTCCCAACAATGAGAGGGCTTCCCATTAGCATCTCCACTTGATAGAGAATAATGCCTGTGGTGATCTTCCAAGATCTTGGTATTCTCCTTCCTAAGCATTTCTTGGTGGCTTAGGGTGGGGCGTGTCTTTTTGGCTCTCCCAGGAATGCAGTTGTGAGTGGTGAGCAGCTTGCTCTTGATTAATCCATGCCAACACCAGATCCCTTCAGAGAGTTGGATTCTTTTTTTATTTCAGAATTACAGGGGTACACATGTTTGGGTTGCATAGTTTTCTTTTGTATCTTTTAAGTCAAAGTTGTAAGTGTGCCCTTCTCCCAGGAAGTATATGATGTACCAGTTAGGTGTGAATTTGCCCATCCCCTCTTCCCCCTCCCACCCACTTGAATTTTGTTGAGTTTTGCTTCCATATGTGGAGGTAGATGTTGATCAATTAATTCCAATTTAGTATTGAGTACCTGAGATGTTTGTTTTTCCATTCTCATAATGCTTCACTTAGGAGAAAGGATTTACACACAAATTTCAGCGAACCTAGAGGTTGTTATAAAAGATACTAGGTCACTATTTTTTTTTATGGCTGAGTAGTATCCCATATATATATATATATATGCCACATTTTATTAATTCTTTCATTTACTGATGGGCACTTGGTTTGTTTCCACATTTTTGCAATTGTGAATTGTGCTGCTATAAACATTTTAATGCAAGTCTCTTTGTGATAAAATGTCTTTTTTTCCTTTGGGTAAATCCCTAATAGTGGATTTGCAGAATCAAATGGTAGTTTCTACTTTTAGCTTTTTGAGATACCTCCATACTACTTTCCATAGAAGTTGTACTAGTTTAAAGACCCACCAATAGTATAAGAGTGTTCCTTTCCCTGTGTATTCTTGCTAGCATCTGTTGCTTTGGGACTTCTTGATATGTGCCACTTTTACTGGAGTTAGGTGATATCTTAGTGTGGTTTTGATTTACATTTCCCTGATGATTATAGACATTGAACATTTATTTATGTGCTTGTTGGTCATTTGTTTTCATTTGAAAAGTTTCTGTTCATGGTTTTTGCCTAGTTTTTAATGGGGTTGTTTGATCTTTTCTGATTTGCTTGAGTTCTTTATAAATTCTGGTTATCATCCCTTTATCTGATGTATAGCATGCAAATATTCTCTCCCTTTCTGGAGGTTGTCTATTTGCTCTATTTACTGTGACCTTTGCTTTGCAGAAACTTTTTAATTTGATCAGATCCCATTTGTTTATTTTTACTGTTGCTGTGATTGCTTTTGGTTTCTTCTTCATAATTTTTTTAACTAGGCTGATATCTGTAAGAGATTTTCCAGCATTTTCTTCTAGAATTCCTATAGTTTCATGTCTTAGGTTTCTAAGTCTTCTATCCATCATGAATTAACTTTTGTGAGTGGTAAGAGGTTCAGGACCTGTTTCAGACTTTTAGATGTGGCTGTCCAGTTTTCCCAGCACCATTTATTAAACAGAGATTCTTTTCCCATGTCTCATGTTTCAAGAAATAAAAAAATAGAAATTATACCATTGGTCTTCACAGTGGAATGCATTAGAAATCAATTCCAGCAGAAACACTTACCCTACTCAAAGTCATGGAAACTAAACAACCTATGGCTGAATACTTGGCAAGGAAGAGATAAAGATGGAAATCAAAAGATTTTTTGAATTAAATGATAATGGGGCTATACGTTGTCAAAATCAGTGGGATACTACAAAAACAGCCCTGAGAAAAAAACTCATAGCCTTAAATATTCACATCCAATCAACAACTTAATGTATCATTTCAAGGAGCTGGAAAAGGAAAAGAGCAAACCAATCCCAAACTGAGCAGAAGAAATAATCAAGATCAGAGAAGAACTAAATGAAAGCAAGACCAAGAAAAGAAGTCATAATGGACATCACAGAAATACAAAACATCATCTCTGCATACTATGAAAATCTCTATGCTTATAAACTTGTAAATGTGGAGGAAGTGGACAAACTCTTGGAATCATACTACCTAGACTTAATGAAGAAGAAATAAAACAGACCATTATCAAGCACTGAAATTGAAGCAATAATAAAAAATCTTCCAACAGAAGAAACCCCATCCCAGATGGTTTTATACCCAAATTTTATTGAACCTACAACAAAGAACTCATATCAATATTGCAGAAATTATTCCATAAGATTGAGAAGGAAGGAAGTCTTCCTAACTCATTCTACAAACCAAATAGCACCTTGATACCAAAGCCAGGAAAGCACACAACAGAGAAAACTATAGGCCAATATTTCTTATGATGCAAAAATTCTCAATAAAATCTTAGCAAATGGAATCCAGCTGCACATCAAAAAAATAGTCCATTGGAACCAAGTAGGCTTCATCGAGAGATGCAAGGTTGGTTCAACATATGCAACTATAAATAGAAGCAAAAACAAGGACCATGTGATCTCACAATAGATGCAGAAAAAACATTTGACAAAATCAGCACTCTTTTTTGATAAGAACACTTAAGAAAATAGGCATAGAGGGGACATATTACAAAATGATAAAAAACAAAACCAAAACCGCTAGGACAAACCCACAGCCAACATCATAGTGAATGAGGAAAAATTGAAAGCATTCACTCTTAGAACTGGAATTAGGCAAGGTCGTCCACGTTTACCATTTCTACTCATCATAATGTTGGAAGTCATAAGCAAGAGCAATCAGACGAGAGGGACATCAAGATTATCCAGATGGGGAAAGAAGAGGTAAAAACTTTCACTCCTCACCAACGATATGATTTTATATCTAGAAAACTCCGAAGATTCAACCAAGGCACTCCTGGAATATGATAAATTCAGCAAAGTCTTGGATTACAAAATCAATGTCCACAAATCAGTAGTTTTCATATATACCAATAACAGTCAAGCTGAAAATCAAATCAAAGACACTGTACCCTTCACAATAGCATCAAAGAAAATGAAATATCTAGGAATATATTGAACTGAAGAGGTGAAAGGCATCTATAGGAAGAATAACAAAACACTGAGGAAAGAAATGGCAGAGGATATAAACAGATGGAAAATGTATCATGCTTATGGATTGGCAGAATCAACACTGGTCAAATGTCTGTACAACCCAAAATAATTTACAGATTCATCTCAAGCCCCATTAAAATACCAGTCATTTTTCTCCCATCTAGAAAAAATAGTTCTACACTTCACATATTATCAGAAAAGACTCTGAATAGCCACGGCAACCTTACATAATGAGAACAAATTGGGAGGCCTTACTTTACCAGACTTCCAGCGATACTACAAGGCCATCATAACTGAATAGCATGGTACTGGCACAAGGACAGAGATATAGACCTGTGGATCAGAACAGAGACCCAAAGATGAAACCATCTTCATATTCCCATCTTATCTTTGACAAAGCAGATAAAAATATATACTGAGGAAAAGAAATTTGGATTTTTTTTTTTTTGTAGAGACAGCGTCTCACTTTGTCACCCTCGGTAGAGTGCCGTGGCATCACATGGCTCACAGCTACCTGGGCTGTGGAGATTCCTGGGGTTAGGAGATTCTCTTGCCTCAGCCTCCTGAGTAGCTGGGACTACAGGTGCCTGCCACAACGCCTGACTATTTTTTTGTTGCAGTTTGCCCGGGGCCAGGTTTGAACCCGCCACCCTTGGTATATGAGGCCGGCGCCCTACTCACTGAGCCACAGGCACTGCCCTGAAATTTGGGTTCTTTACAGGAATCCTTGGCTTTTTAGTTTCATTTTGTGGGGCCGAGGTTTTGTTCAACCTGCAGATCACATGCTGGGATGCTAACTCCAGAATGGGTGGGTGACTTAGAGCGACATTCTTCTCTCCTTTGCTCAGGTACTCTCAGAATCTATTCCCACCCATTTTCCCAGGGTTTTGTTGGCACAGTCATCATTTTCTGAAGTGTGGGCCTTTTCCCTGATGGTCTCACATGTAATTGGTTCCCATGGCCTGCTGAGGTCTGAGTCTTTGGTATGGGGGGGAAGGGTAGTAATAGGGGTGGTGAGAAGGAGCTAGCCTCACCCTATAGGGAGACTTGCAGGAAGGTGACAAGAGGCTCCTGCAGCAGACCGGCAGAGAGTGTCAGGGCTGAAGTGGGGGGTGGCGGCGAGACCGCGGGGACCCCATTCCTAAGGCATGGGACCCACCTTTCCCAGACAGTGTCTTCACTTTCACTCAAGGAACCAGGGAACAAGCTGCAGATTGGTGGAATCGGACAGCTTTTGTTCCAGGATATCTTGGGCCAGAGGCTACAGGAGAGAAGAGAATGGTCATGTATGGTCATGTATGGTCAAAGAGAGTCCCCAAGGGGATAGAGTTTGTCATTCTCTCTATCCAGAGCAGCTAAGCAACCAGCTCACCTTGGAGTCCAAGAATTCTTCATGACTTTCATTTGGCATTTGTAGCAAAGGCCACTTTCCTCCTCAAAGCATCCAATAGAAATTTGCCATAGTTGATTATTTAATTAAGGGTTGGACAACAAATCAATGGAGCAACATTGCATTTGTGTCCCATGAATACATAGATATAAAAATCAGTGTAAAAAAGAACTGCATGCTGGTCATGCAGTGAGATGCCAGAGCCCCACGTTTTCACACTTGATACATCTTTACTGCATTTGCTTCAACCAGGTGAAATCACTGATCCCAGCCCACCACTCACCCCCTTCCCAAGGACCTATCATCTAAATCATGCTGGGACACATTTCTTTACTAGTGAAGGGTCTTGGTTGCAAGAGCTAGAAAAAGGCTTCAGTTAATTGAAAATAAAAGTGAGCGTCTTGGCAAGGCACGGGCAGGAACAGAGAGGGTGGAGTGCAGCAGTCCTGCTGCCCTGGGCGTCTCTCAGCAGCCACGGTTCTGGCTGGGGCTCAGCTGCACTGCCAGAGGGTGGGACGAGAGGGTATCTGCCCTCCTTCTACTTCCAGATTAGCTGGGGCCAGCTTCTCAGGTATCTTGGAGTCTCCTCTCCTGAGTCAGGGCTGCCGCTCAGTGTTGGGCGGGAAAGTGGCAAACGCCCACACGCAGCCAGTGGTTAAGTCAGAGTCGCATGGGACTCACCTGGATTCTCAAGCTTTTGCAGGGATGGGGGTGCATTTGTTGGGGGGCCACCAACATATGTGAACTCTTCTGGGTAAAGCTCAAGCATGGTCCTGAGGCCAGAGATCCTGAGCCATGGAGGGCTGTCTTCTTGAGCCTTACAGAGGCTGGTCTCCTGCGTGCAGAGTGGCAGGGACAGACTGGGCAGGGGAGCCCCCTGGATGCCTCCTGCTGCCCTGGACGTGCCACCCTGGCTATGTTGTTGCTTGGAGGCCTCAGAGCTTCTTGCTGCCTGGGCCTCCTTGCCCATTCTGCTAGGCCTCAGCAAGGCCAGAGGCCAGGCCTCTCCTGTGCTTTTGTTCCAGACTGTCCACCCCGTCTGCTCCCTTGGGGTCTCCCCTGACCCCACCAAGCTGCCTGCCTGTCTGGTGTTCATCCTCCTCTGCCCTGGGCGTGACTGTGTCTCTGACAGTTGCTTGCACAGGGCAAGAGCGAGGGCTCAGAGCAGTGTGTACTTGAGAAATGCAGGCCAGCCTGCAGGTGACCGAGGTGACCTGAGTCCAGAGGGCTCGACCAGACCCAGGTTGATGGACTCCTGTGTAGGTGTTGTTCTCGGGGCATGGAGTGGGCCCAGTTCCCCCCATGTCTGTGTGCCTGTGCCCACTTGGCTGAGGCTGGGCCACCCTAGCAGTCCCTGCTGCTGGTTGCAGGCTCAGCCCTTTCTGGGCTAGCCTGAGACTCTGCCTGCTTATAGCTTCAGGAGCTGAAGGCATCACTCACCCACTGCCTTGTCTGCTTCTCCTGTGGAGCAGAGGGCAGTCTCTGGCACAAGAGAAGTGCCCTGTCCTTCCTAAGCCCCCTGCTGTTTCCTCATCTCTGAAGTGAGCCGTCCTGTCCCCTCCTGGCAGTGGTTGTGTGGTTAACGTGATGTTGCTGGCCCCGAGTCTGGCTCCTGGCCCCTCTTGGGGTCAGAGGGTGCTGCCCATGAGGCCCTGGGTCCCCTCACCTGAGGTCAGGTGATGGGGCACAGCCCGTGTGCAGAGGCCACCCCAAGGTGCCCCCTCACTGTGGGTTTCTGGCCCTGTTTTTCCTACAGGGCACAGCAGCACCTGCTCTGGGGGAGGCGCCCACACCCTCCGGCCCTTCCTGGTGCTGTCTTTGTGCCCTTGTCCTCCTGTTACAGGAGTATGGTGACAGGCACCATCTTTCACCCTCTGCACACTCCCCATTAACATCCCTGATAGTTCCACTTACTGCTCTCAGAGGCCCCGTGACTGCACACCCTGAATTCCCTTTTCCCCAAGGTCTTACTCTCACCCAGGCCATGGTCTAAACAGTGACATGCAAGCGAGCTGCTTCACGCTCCACACCGTTGTATGAAAATCCACACCAGAGAGAAAACCTCTTCTCTGGTGCTTCCTGATTACTGAATGCACTAGTTCAAACATAAACACATTGTTGCTTTTGTGTATCATCGATTACATGATTTAAAAATCAACCTGTCTTAGTCCATTGGTGTTCCTATAAAGTAATACCTGGGGCTGGATAATTTATAAAGAAAAAGGTTATTTGGCTCACAGTTCCAGGTGGCTGGGAAATTCAGACTTGTGCATCTGCCTCTGGGGAGGACCTCCCTCAGGACAGGGAGGCTGTCACTGGAAATGGAGGAAGTGCTCGCCCGCCCCCAGGGAGGGCACTAATCTCTTCCTGAGGGATCACCCCCATGACCACGCTCCTCCCTCCAACCGTGGGATCCAGCTTATCTGAAGGATCAGGTACCAAACCGTGGCAGACCAAGTGGTGAAACAGTCAACACAAACAGGAAATAGTGGAGAGAGATCCTTGTCTCGTTCGTGTGCACTTCATCTCCAAGGGAGGGTGGGCTTGGGCTGGGGAGAGGAGGACAGTGGCGGGCTCCATATTCACGTCTCAGGACACCAGAGCTGCAGGTGGGGCTGTCGTTGATAATGCTGTCCACCTTGCCGGGTGCCTGACTGGAAGCCTGGGAGCGTCCCGAAAGTCTGATTAGACTTAACAACCAGGACCTGGATGGGGCAGCGCTCGGTGGCTCTGGGGAAATAAATGGCGAGACTATAAGCACCGAGCGCAAATCATGGGTGCGTGGGTTACTTCCTAGAGACCCCACGAGTAAGTGCCACCAAGGCCCTTGGCCCCAGATTGTCCTCAGCTGTGCTTCTCAGCCTCTGCAGCACGTCAGAGACTGGCTGAGTGGTCAGGATGTAGGGCTGGGGCTGCCTGCAGCTGTCCATGAGAATTGGCCCTTCTTGGGCTTCTCTGATGGAAGCCAAGGTCAGACCACAGGGTGCTCACCAGCCCTCACACTGCATGTTGCAGTGGGGGTCAGGCATGCACTTCCCTCCACCCAGGCATAGATTCAGGTGAGCAGTGAACCCCTATAGACCCTGCCCCACCTGGGCCAGCTCCAAATGCTGTAGGCATCATCCTCGTGTGTTCCCCATAGGCCCATCTGGCTCTCTTCTACCACTTTTCACCTGTAGGTAAAGATCTCCCGTGCTTGAAGGAGCAGGAGCAAGGCCTGGGGCTGGAAGCTGCCCCTCTTCCTTGCTCCCTCTGCTTCGCTGTGGCCTCTGGGAGCCCAGGGTGAGCCAGCTCCCCTTGGAGCTCTGCCCCTCACCTACCCCTCCACTCGCAGGGGTGTGTGAAAGTTAAATGAGCTAAAAAACCAAGGGAGGAATGTGTGCCATGGTGTTCAGAGGGAGCCAGTATCTCCTCTCTCCACAGTCTCTGTTTCTTTTTTTCCCCAAACAAAATGCTTTTTTCCTTACAGCCTGTAGAGTTGATTGGAAACCCATCTCCACACCTGGCCATGTGAGGTGCTGCCGGCCCTGGATTCTGCTCCAAGTAGCAAATGTGCTTTCTGCAGGGCATCAGCTCTCAGGACACCCTCAGGGCACTGCTGCATGGCCAGTGAGAGGAGCTAGAGTCAGGAGTGGGGCAGTTTTCCTCCATATAGGGACTGGGGATTATGAGAAAAACTGTGAACAACCAGGAGGGTGGTGCGTGCCTGCCATGGACCCTACTGTCCAGCAGAAAGGAGTGAGCCCTGCCCCTCTCCAGGGAGTGGTGCCCAGACCTGCTGTGTGATTAGATCACACTGAACAATCTAACATTCTGGGCAGCACACAGGAATCTATAGTGACAGAAAGCAGGTAAGTGGCTGCCTGGGGACAGGTGAGGGTGGGTGGGGCAGGAGGGCAGGTGAGGAAGGACAGGAGGTGGTGAATTGTCTCGATTGAGATGAAGGTGCATGCACCTGTCAAGACCATCAGGTTATGCTTTTGGTGCGTGCACTTTATGGCCTGTCAGCTGGACCTCCACCAAGCCATGCCTGCCTCAGCCAGGAGGCAGCTGTGTCTCTGAGGCACACAACTCTCGCAGAGAGCTAAAGAAGGCCTTCCTTTACCCCTTCCTTCATCCCTTCCTGGGTGCCCCCTGCGTGGAAGCTGGGATAGTCCTGGGGCAGAAAGTGGCCAGCAAACCAGGACCCATCTTGCCCATCTTGCATGCAGATGGGATTATTATTCCTGCTTCCTAGGCCAAGTGCTCCATGGGAGGCGTCCCAAGAACCAAGTTTATCTATGCTTGGTCTGCTGTGCGTCATGTCAGCCAAAGGGGCTGGGAACCATGCTGACCCAGGGTGAGTGGTCTTCTGGGGCCTCCACACCTCCGAGAGTTGATTCCCCTTGGGTGTTGGGCTCCTGGGAGCCTGCCAGCACCAATTTTGAGGAGGGACAAGGCTGTGCACCCCAATCCACCTGCCTGGTGCTGTACCTTAGGCCAGTCCTCCCTCCCTTACCCCCAAGGAGCAGGTCTAGGGAGGATGGTGTGAAAAAGAACTTAGGGTTAGGTTAGAGCCTCGTGGGGAGGACTTGGACTGGTGCTGCAAGGAAGCCAGTACAATTCTGTGGTCTCTCTCTTTAGGAGCAGGTGGATGGCTCGGCGCCTATAGCTCAGCGGCTACACTGGAGCTGGTGGGTTTGAGTTCTGCCCGGGCCTGCCAAATGACAATGAAAACTAGAACCAAAAAATAGCCGGGCATCATGGAGGGCACCTGTAGTCCCAGCTACTTGGGAGGCTGAGGCAAGAGAATCGCGTAAGCCCAAGAATTTGAGGTTGCTGTGAGTTGTGATGCCACAGCACTCTACCCAGGGCAACACAGTAAAACTCTGTCTCAAAAAAAAAAAAAAGCAGGTGGATGGAAAGGAGGCTCATGCTGGTACCGGTGAGCAGCCAGCACAGGGTGCCTGGTCGCCGTGGCCTGGACGGCGTGCGTGTTTGTCTGTGCTCGGGCGTGAGTGCGGAGGGGCTGGTTCCCGTGCCTGCCAGTGTTGTTCTGGGATATGGTTCATGTTCAGCAGGGGAGCAGCAGGGCCCAGCCAGGACGCCAGGCCTGCTGCTCTCTTTTATGTTCATTTGGAGCGAGGGGTGGGCCAGATGCACCGGCTGTGTCTCTAACCCTTCACAGACACGTGCCCATGCCCTGTGGCCCTGGCAGTGTGACTCTCCAGGGGAGGAGGTACTTTGACTGTGCTGTGGCTGAGGCCTGAGTGCATTCCTGAAGTGCCGCGTCCGGCTAAGGCAGTGACGGCAACTCCTCCCTGTGCTCTCCCAGCCATGCCCTGCCAGGTGCCCACCCCCACCCGCGGCTGCACCCTCAGGAGCAGTGACTCCCCTCCCCTCCCAGGAATCTGGCCTTTCTGGACACTGCTTAGTCCACAGCCTGTCCTGACAAGCAGGATGATGTCCGTGACCCGGGTGCCTTGGGACCCTGCCCATTCCTGTGACCCCTGCCTTCACTGGAATGTGAATACCTCAACCAGAGGAGGCCAGAGGAGACACTGGAGGGAGACTGGAAGACAGGAGGGTTTGGTCATCATGTTAGGCTTGGAGGCCCGTGAGAGCCCGTGAATTTATTTTGACTTAATCATGCCACTCCCATCTCCCTGTCTATAAATGGGATAATAATGGTCCCACTCTGTCAGGTGACGGTGAAAGTTACATGAGCTAAAGTTTGTAACTGCTTAAAAAGTTTGTGAAGTGTAAAGTTTGTGAACTGCTCTTGTTTTCCCTGGAGACCCTGAATGCTCCGTGGCCAGCCTTGACTGCCTTTCCACCCTGGCCCTGCAGGGCAGGACCCCAAGGCAGGGGCACGTTTGGTATCCCATCCCCTCATGGGTGCACTTAGGTCCCCTCTCTGTATGTTCTGCAGTTTATAAAACTGAGGGTACGTCAGGTATGGAGGGTGGCCAAGGAGGCTTCCTCCGGAGGACACTGGGCCTGAGGGACTGTGTGCTCTGACTCTGCTACAGCCTCTGGGTGGGGGTCTGAGTCTGTGGGCAGATGGGGACACAGTGTGAGAGAACCACGCAAGGTATAGAAGCCCCTCCCAGGGAAGAGGAAGTCAAAGTCACCAAGGACCTCAGGTCACCTATGCAGGTGGGAACTGAGGCCATCTCTGCGGTGGGAGCAGGCTCTGGCAGGGCAGGTGGGAGCTGAGACTGTCTCTGCGGTGGGAGCAGGCCTCTGGCAGGGCAGGTGGGAGCTGAGACTGTCTCTGCGGTGGGAGCAGGCCTCTGGCAGGGCAGGTGGGAGCTGAGACTGTATCTGCCGTGGGAGTAGGCCTCTGGCAGGGCAGGGAAGGGCGAGCTGCTGACCTCAGTGTGGTGTAGCTTGGGGATGTCCTCCACACTGACCTGTCCCAAACAACGTGCACCGTGCTGTAGTATACTGATTGCAACCAGAAGTCCATGTCTTTGATCTCATTTGATTCCAGGTTGGGTGTTGGGTGGGAGTAGGGGTGGGGGACCAAGGCTAGAGCCAGACGTGGCCCGGTGGGTGCTCTGAGCAGGTGGTCCCGAACTCTCCTGGGTGTAAAAGGTCATTGTTCTTGTGATGATTCTGCAAAGGCTCTGAGTGCTAAAAACATTCCCCATGTTTGAAGGGGAAGCAGCCATGTGTTGGCTGACATCTTGGTACTTGGCGGGTGGTGTCCAGAGTGGATGCAACTCGGGAAGGCAAGGGCCCTGGGCACCTCACATCCTCCATACCAACAGGCCAGGTTGTGGGGTGGTTTACTGCCATGGCAGAGCAGGGGAGGACAAGCTGGTGGGGTCTTCCGTGCCATCCCCACCTCATTGTCCACAGCCTCAGTCCAGCACAC
This sequence comes from Arctocebus calabarensis, assembly GCA_963573935.1. Lineage (NCBI taxonomy): Eukaryota > Metazoa > Chordata > Mammalia > Primates > Lorisidae > Arctocebus > Arctocebus calabarensis. Next base: position 6,287 of record CAUYON010050935.1, on the reverse strand, counting down.
CTCCTCTGCTCCCACCCTGAACCTCGGGGCCTGGGTTCCAGCCTCCATGACCCTGTCAGGGTCCTGCCTTCAGTTTGCTCCTCTCCGGTGGGCCTACCTTGCAGGGCCCCCCAGGGGGTAACAGAAGTGTGCCAGGAAAGCCGAGCTTTGGGGAGAGGGCTCTCTGTCGGGTTGGGTATTTGTCAGAAGCACAAGGATAGCAGTGGGCAGAGCTGGGATGCTTTAGGACATTTGGGAATTTCCTGTACCCCGTGTGGAGGGTCACAGAGACAGCCTCGACTGGGCCCCAGGGCTCCGGCTATTGCGGGGAGGGCAGGCCACCTTTCTGCCGTGGAGTCTGAAGGAGGCTGCCTTTGAACATGTCTGCTCTGCGCTCCTGTAACACACCACCTTTCTGTGAGTCTAAGCTGCACTTTCTAAAAGACAGTTTAATGCAAATCAAGATGCAGTTACAAGTGATGTGCACATTTACTGTAACTGTCTCTTGCCATGTACAAGCTGCACGTCTGCTTGGGCCAGTGCTGTGCAAAAGCCGTAAATAGATCTCGTAGCATAGTCAAGCTCTTCTTAACTCACTGGCATCTCAGTGTCCAAAAAACAGGGTTGTTGTAAACTCGACACACGGTGTGATGTCCTGGGGAGGCCCCACTTCCTGGCCCCCCTTCCTGACTGACCAGCCCAGACTGGCCTGTTGAGGGTTCTCAAAGCAGCCCACATGTTCTGGGCATCGTCAGGATAGCTGTGCAAGTGCCAGGGAAGGAGGAGCAGCTTCCCCAGGCACCTTTGTGTGTGTGAGTGTGCGAGTGAGTGTGTGTGTGAGAGAGAGAGCGAGAGAGAAGAGATCAGACTTGTCTTGGGTCTGATACATAGACACAAAGACAAGCCTCTGGCTGTGTCCCCGGCGCTCTTCCATGGGAGGGGGTCACCTCTCCGCTTACAGACCAAGTGTTTCTGAGATGCCATGAACTGGGTCTGCCCAGTGAGGCCGGGGGATGTCTGGGGGGCACAGCCTGCCTCTGGGAACTGACTCTGCTCTGCCCTCCCAGGAGCCCGTCTCGGGACATGCCCCCACCTCAGATGTCCCTAGTCTACAACCAGCACCCAAATGGCTGCTCAGATTCCCAACTCCAAATCCCTCCAAACAGGGCCAGTGCCTCCCTACTGCAAGGACACACAGATCCCGTGCGGGGCCGTCCCAGTCCAGGGGCTTGTGGGGTCGTCAGAGCCACATGGTCTGGCACGCTAGGCTTGTACTCACTATACGGATAGGCGGGGGGCTGACGGAGCCCTCAGCAGGAGTACAGCGAGTGGCAGGGAGAGTCCCTACCCCCTCCGTCTTCAGACGCCCTCATGATGAGGCCGAGACCCACAGGGAGGGAGGGGAGCCACAGAGCAGGGGGTAGGGTCCACGCCAGACCCACCCCACTCCCATGGCAGAGATTTCCAAAAGGGCTCCTTCGGGGCCCTTCTGGGCACCCAGGTTTCTTGTGCATGTGCCTCTGTGGGGCATAGACTGTGTGAGAGGAGAGGCTCAGTCCCTGTGGGCAGGGGGGCCCTGGGCCCCGAGGTGTAGCTTCAGGGCCTCCCCCACCCCTAAGCTGACTTCAGGCAGGTCTCTCAGCCCCTCTGAGCAGGGTATTGTGCTGCACATCTGAGGGGTCCCTGTGGGGCTGCGCGGAGGGCACGTGGGATGCAAGTCCTCGGCTTTCTGTGAGGTGTCCTGACCGCTGCGGAGCTGCATTCAGAGAGAGAGGGTTGGGACAGCACCTGCCAGAAGCCAGCGTGTGGCCTTCCTGCCCTGGTGGCTGGCAGCTGTGACCTGGGAATGCAAGGTAGAGAGGATGCAACGGGGGGCATCTGTAGATGGTGACAGGGTTGTCTGCCAGCTGGGCAGGTGGGTGGGGGAGTCGGGGAGTGGGGGCTGCTCTTGAGAGGGACTCCACCAGCTGGCTCCGTGGCCAGCTCTGGTTTGCATCAGCCGACAGATCGTGCGCCGCCGCCACACAGCCAGCTGTGCCTTGTCAGGGACAGGATGCCCACCTCCCCCCAGGGCACAGGCGGCTGCGGAGTGTGGGTGAGAGGGTGCTCGCAGCCAGAGCTGACCCGGCGCCTGCAGGCGGGGGATGCCCTCTGTCGTAGTACAGAGCGCAGGCCACACACTGACTGGCTGAGCAGGGAGCGGGCAAGTCAGAACTCAGTGCTTTGTGAGTGATGTCACCAATACGGCCCTGCTGCTGCCTCAGCTCATCTATGAGCCAGAGCAGGTCCCTGCCCCTGTGGACACAGCCAGCAGGGCACGAGGGCAGTCTCTCAGCTCAGTGAGCCTCACACGAGGCATCGTGTGATAATGTGGCAGATGGGTCGGGGGTCAGAAAGACCTGGTCCGACACCACCACCAAGTAGCTTCGTGCCTCGCTGCTCTGAGCTGCACTGTCCTTCTCTGCAGAGTGAACACAGTCAGACCTGCCCCACTGAGGGACTAAACAATTCTCTAAGGCACAGGCTCACGCCCGGCCCTCCCTCTATGGCTACTTTATCCCCATGTCATTTCTATAAAGAGGGAGACAAATCCTTCCAATGGCACAGGGACTATTCCTTCAAGAGCTGTGTTTGCATCTGCTCGGGGCCAGAGCAGAGGAGCAGAGGCAGGCTCTCCCCCCTCTCCAACAGGGCGTAGTGGGAGAGACAGGTGCTGACAGCAGTGCGGGTCAGCGTCCTTGGACACTCAGGCATATGACCAAGGAACGGTCTTGTGGGGAGCCCAGGAGAGGAGGCGCTGTACCCTGCCACTGGTTGAGGGGTAGGGGGCGGGGGCTCAGGGAGCCGACGGGAGGCAGAGCACACACAGCGGCATGGGGGGTTCAGTGCCGGGCACCATTCTGCCCACAGAGGCTGCAAGAAGGCCACGTAGACAAGGTGCTACCTGAGCGAGACTCTGAAGAGTGGGCCAGGGGAGCCTGATCAGGAAGGCAGGGGCAGCAGGCTCGGATGCAGAGGGGTAGTGAGCTTGTGTGGGAGCATTGAGCTCCTGAGGAGCAAAAGCCTGGGATGGGAAGACAGCGGTCTGTGCCGCGAGCAAGGCCCTGGGGAAGGCAGGTGCGGCCTGTGCTGAGACTGGAGTGCAGGCCACAGCCGCTCCTCAGGGCTGACCTCTGGCACCCAGGGCCCAGGAGCAGGACTGAGAAGCGCAAAGGCTCGGCAGCTAAGAGGACAGTCTCTAAAGGCCTGTCACTCTCCAGGGCCCAAAGCAAACCTTTCTCCCCTGGGCCTGGGCCTGCCTCAGGTTCTAGGGATAAAATGCCTCTTTTTGGTAGCCTGATGCTTCCAGGTCAGAGGCCCCGTTGTGGGTCACCAAGGCCGTTCAGACCTCACGTGCTTGGTTCTTTGGGCCTCTGTGGGCCCTTCCATAGCCTTCCAGCCTCTCCCTCCGAGATGGGATCACCAAGTCTATCCCAGGCCCATTTTGGGTTCTGCTGGAGGGAATGTTGGCACAATGACTCACAGTCCAGCATTACCATACATGTGGCCCGAGATGAATCAGGAGGGTCGCAAATTCAGAGGAGCAGGTGGAGAAAGGTACAGGTTCAAGGCACAGCCTGTTGCACAGGCATAGTGAGTCTCTGCTCAAAAGGTCACCTGGGGATGCCCATGATCCTGGCATCTGTCATTAACTTCCAGGAACACCCTTCTCCTTTTGGCATGGAATCCCATGGGGGTCCGTGGCACAGGCTGGCCTTCTGCAGTCGGGGGTGGGCACAGTGCCAGGGCGCCATGTACAAGCTGCACATGTGCTTGGGCCACTGCTGTGTGAAGGCCGTATATAGCTCGGTTGACATCTGAGGGATGCTGGGGCCGTACAGTGTGGGCCAGGAGGCGGACCAGAGGACAACAGTGAGCCTGGTTGGCTGGACAAAGTGGACTGGAGGGTGAGGACGCCTGCAGCCTGGTCCCAGCCTTGCTGGTATCTCGCTGTGTGGTTCTTTGCAAGTCACCAACCTGTAGGTCTCAGTCCTTTCATCTGTCAGATGGGTTATTATGAGGGCAAGGGCTGATGAGATGTGTGGGAATAGCTTGGAAAGCTACAAAACATGTCCAATAAAAGAGAAATGGCAAATTTTAAAAATTATAGCCCCTCTGTACAAACTAATGAATAAAATTATATCATAGAATAATATTTAATTACTCAAGAAAATGTTCATACTACACTCTTAGGCTAAATAATGTCTATAAGAATATATGCAATATGACCTATCATTTCATACTAACGACAAAAATGTTCATAAGCTCTAAGGTACGTTAAGGTATAAAAACCACAGATCAGACCTTGTGCTGGGTTCTTGAGAGCTTGCAGCGGTGTGGGCTGAATCTCTGCCCTGGGCCCGGGCTCTGGTGTGGGGGTGTGGGGACAGACACTGCACACTCACTCTGTCAAGGGCAACTCCATAGACCTCAAGTCATCACTGTCAAGGGCAACTCCATAGACCTGAGGTTGTCATGGCCCACTTCTTCCTAGGAAATTAGGCAGGGCGCACACTGGGGAAGCTCTACCCCCAGCTGGTGTGGCAGGAAGAATATGGGGCTCTCACTCCAGCACTCCTAGTCCAGTGCTTTGGTTTCATCCCAGGAGAGCAGGCTGCTGCGGCTCTCACCCCGACCCCTGCGGAAGGAGCTCTGTTCCTGGCAAGCGCTGCTGAGAGTTCAGGGCTGCCTTCTAGGCAGCTCACACTGTACAAGGTGGAAGCCTGCGCCCAGCACGGCAGGCTGGGAGGACTGGGGCTCCTTTTCCCCCCACCTCAGCTCACACATAGGGTAGAAGTTCCGTGCCAGGATGGGCACACCAAGAAGACCGGGGGTGCCAGCCAGTCAGGCGCTCTGGCAGAGTGAGGCATTCCTCAGGAAGTGCAGGCCCCCACCCCAGCCCTGTGTGCAGAGCTCCTGCCAGAGCAGAGGTAGGCCGTGAGGACCCTGCAGCTCCAGGGAGGAGTCTCACTGTTTATTTGGAACAGAAAGCAGAGAACTTCTAAGATTCTGCCAAAAACAGTGGAGCTCTTGGTAGGAGATCGAGAGGAAACCTGTAGCTTTATGCGTCAGGGTTGCCAAGACCACCCTCGGGCCTGATAGTTCCCTGGGACTCGGAGGACTCTAAAAGGCTGGTACCCTCCGGGTTACACTTTATTACAGTGAAGAGATACATATTTAAATTAACAGAGGGAAAAGCATGTCGATGGTGTGCAGGAGAGACCAGGGGCAACCTTCCAGGTGTCCCCCTACCCCGTGGAGGCGCTTACCCTCCTCAGCAATGATGGGTGACAATTGTGTCAAGTGTCGCAAGCAGGGAAGCCCCAGCCTTGCGTCCAGGGTTTTACTGGAGTGGGTCTCGCAGGCCTGAGTACCGCGTGGCAGAGCTTTGCTGTTCAGACTCCAGCCGCTCAGCATGGCCTGAGACGGTAACATCACATTTTCACCACTGACAGATACCTAAGCACAGGTGCCTAAGCAGACGAGTCACAGGGACACGGGAGCCTTGAACAACACTGCAAACCAACGAGGCAGACCTAACAGACATCGTAGATCCTCCAAACAGAAAAGGAATATGCATTTTTCCATATTTTTAAAAATATGCATCCACCATCTTAGTCCACCAAACAGAAATGGAATATGCATTTTTCTCAAGTACACATGGTACTATCTACAGAATAGAACATGTGCTAGGCCATAAAACTGACCCCTAAATGTAAAAGGATTGAAATCATATAAAGTGTCCTTTCTTAACAAAAATGAAATTAAAGTATAAATCAATAACTGAGGGAAGTCAAGAAATCCACAAGCAACGTATTTCTTGGTATAGAAGTCATAGATCCAAGAAGAAACCACAAGGAAAAACAGAAAATACTTTGAGGTGAATGAAAACAAAACACAACATCAAAACTGAAGGGCTGATGACTTGGCACCTGTAGCCCAGCGGCTAGGGCACCAGCCCCATATACCGGAGCTGGCGGGTTGGAACCCAGCCCGGGCCTGCTGAACAAAAATGACAACTACAACTAAAAAAAAAAAAAAATAGCTGGGCATTGTGGCGGTGCCTGTAGTCCCAGCTACTTGGGAGGCTGAGGCAAGAGAATCACTTAAGCCCAAGAGTTTGAGGTTGCTGTGAGCTGTGACACCACAGCACTCTACTGAGGGTGACATAGTGAGACTCTGTCTCCAATAAATAAAGAAAGAAAGAAAACTGAAGGGATGGAGTTGAGTTGTGCTTAGGGACAGTTGTCACTATAAATGCCTACATT
>CAUYON010050932.1:0-58521 GCA_963573935.1 Arctocebus calabarensis | reverse complement strand
CGGCCGGAACAGCAGCTCCTGCCAGCAGATATACTGGAATGCCTCCTCACCTTCCTCAGGAACATTGGCCCGTCCTTGAGGGACTTCAGGACCTCTGTCCACAGCCTGGCACTGTTCTTGTCTCTTTTTTCTTTTTTTTTTGAGACAGAGTCTCAGTGTCTCACTTTGTCGCCCTTTGCTAGAGTGCCATGGCGTCACAGCTCATAGCATTCTCCAACTCTTGGGCTTTAAGTGATTCTCTCGCCTCAGCCTCCCGAGTAGCTGGGACTACAGGCGCCCGCCACAAGGCCTTTAGTTGCCCTCAAGTAGAAATTTACTTGTTTTAAAAGAATCCAAGTGTTGTCATTGTCTAGAAAATTTTAACAGGTTTATTTATAATTGGTATAAAGTTGAACTGCTGAAACTTGTTCACTGAAACATTTTGATTTGCATTAATGCTGCACATCCCCGCATTTATATTAAAAATTCACACACACATGAAAATGGAAAAACTGCCAATACCATCTTTCTGACCCTATTTTTGCAGTCGCAATCATATACTTCAGTATCTTTTGACCCCACAGGGGAAAAAAAAACTTCTAACGTTCAGAACTACCAGATAACAGGAAGAAGAGAATTTTTTTTTGAGAATTAAATGTTCTCCAATTATAGTGGACTCTTAAGCACGTTGTCCACATATGCGAAGTGCTCGTTGGTGTCTTCAAACCCAGCCCCGGCCGAACTGCAAAAAAGCCAAAAATGAAATAGCCAGGCGTTGTGGCGGGCGCCTGTAGTCCCAGCTATTCGGGAGGCTGAGGCAAGAGAATCGCCTAAGTTGGAGGTTGCTGTGAGCTGCGTGATGCCACGACGCTCTACCGATAAAGTGAGACTCTCCACCAAAAAAAAAAAAAAGGAATCAAAAAGGCCAACCAGATAGGCCTCACTTACCTCCTGCAAAGCACCAGTAAGTGCACTCTGGAAGCGCAGATCTGTCTTAAAGTCCGGAGCAATTTCTGCCACCAGACGCCGGAAGGGAAAGTTTGCTAATCAGAAGTTCAGCGGGCTTCTGATAACGTCTCATTGCAGAGTGCCGCGGTTATCAGGCTTGTGTTTCATCGCCCCTCCAGTAGAGGGCTCACTCTCACAAGCGTCTTTTGTAGCCGGTTGTTTCCTGGGTGCTTTACCACCGCTGGATTTGTAGGAGCCACGTGTCTGAAGACCTCCTTACGCCCCTTCTCCTTGGGCTGGAGCTCCGCGAGTAGCTCCGCGGCTGCCGTGCGGCGGCTGGGAACACAATTCGGCAACTTTCTAGTAAGTAAACCCGCAACAATGGGCGGGGGAGGAGAGCGCAGGAGAGACCGAAACTTTCTTGATAACTAAAACGGCAGTGATGGGAGACGCTGCTTTAAACTGAAATAATTAACATTGAATTATCAAGAAAAAGCTCAATTACTGGTTACTTGAATAGCTGGTTTGATTCAATGACCTCTGAGGTTCTTTTTAACTCTGATGTGGTAGAAAAAAGACGTGGTAACTTCTCTGACCTGTTATTTAAGTTACAGAACTTGAAGATTATTCTTTTTCCCAAGCTTTTAAAATACAAGTTGGGATAATAATAAAAGAATAAATAGGTAATCATTGTCACCTACACAGGTGATGGCAACATAAAAGATTTTATGTACCTTGAGATTAAGCATTGTGGTATTTCAGTAAAAACGATGTATTAATTTACATTATTTGACTAATGTTTCTTAGGCAGATTTCCCTTGTAGAGCACAAGAGCACATTACCATAATGTAAAAGTTAAGTTATTTACAGATAGTTCTTGGTTGTGTTGTTTTTAGCAGATACTTTTAGAAATAAAATGATTCCTAATGCTAAGCTATGTCTTTTTAAAGACAATCATGATTTATTGATTGGTTGGTAATTAGTTGATCCCTGAGTAACTAAATATGTGATCCAATAATATTTAGGGCAAGCCTCTTTCTTTCGCTATCTCGCTTTCCTTGTTTTTTATTTTTTAAACAAAAAATTGTTCTGTTTTGGTTTTTTAAAATTTCAGAATATTACGGGGCACACAAGTTTTGGTTGCATAATTTGCTTTGTACAGATTCAGTCAAAGTTATAAGCATGAGCTTCACCCAGGAAGTGTGTATTGTATGCATTAGATGTAAATTTACCCATGCCCTCCTCCCCAGAGTCCCCTACCTGTTTTATTTTCATTGAGTTATACTTCCAAATGTGCACATAAGTGTTATTAGATTAGTCCCAATTTAGTATTGACTACGTGTGGTGTTTTAGATTCTTGCAATACTTCACTCAGAAGATGTTCTCCATTTCCATCCGGGTTGTTAGAAAAAAATACTAGATCACCATTTTTTTAAATGTCTGATATTCAGCCTTTACAGATACCATGCAATACATATAACCCAGCCCATGCATAGACCATATTTTATCAATCCATTCACGTATTGCTGGGCACTTGGGTTGTTTCCCAACTTCGCGATTGTGAATTGTGTTGTTATATAACATTTAAGTGCATGAGTATTTTTTTTTGCAGTTTGAACCCACCACCTCGGCATATGGGGCTGGCACCCTACTCCTTTGAGCCACAGGTGCCACCCTGCATGAGTATTTTTTAATAAAATGACTTTTTTTTCCTTTGGTTAAATATGTATCAAATGGTAGGTCTACTTTTAGTTCTTTGGGCTATCTCCATACTACTTTCCGTAGAGGTTGTACTAGTTTGCAGTCCCATGAACAGTGTGTAAGTGTTCCTTTCTCTCCACGTCTGCACCAGCATCTGCTGTTCTGGGATGTTTTGATGAGAGCCATTCTCGCTAGAAGTAGATGATATCACATTGTCATTTTGATTTGATTTTCTGAGCATTTTTTTCATGTGTTTGTTGACCATTAGTACATCTGCATTTGAAAAGTTTCTGTTCATATATCTTTTGCCCACTTTTTGATGGGGTTGTCTGCTTTTTTCCTTACTGATTTGATTGAGTTCTTTGTAGATTTTGTTAGCAACTATCAGATGTATAGCATGCAAATATTTTTCTCCCATTCCGTAGTTTGTCTATTTGCTCTATTGATTGTGTCATTGTGCAGAACCTTTTAAATTTCATCAGGCCTCCTTTATTTATTTTTGTTGTTGCTGTAATTGCTTTGGGGGTCTTTTTTATAAATTCCTTGTTTAGGCTGATACCTATAAGAATTTTTCCAACATTTTCTTCCACAATTCTTATAGTTTCATGCCTTAGGTTTAAACCTTTTATCCATTATGAGTTAATTTTTGCGAGTGGTCATAGGTGTGGATCCTGTTTTAGTCTTCTACATATAGCTGTCCAATTTTCCCAGCACCATTTATTGACTAGGGATTGTTTTCCCCAGTATATGTCTTAGTCTCTGTTGTCAAAGATCAGAAGGCACTATGAGGATGGTTTCATATCTGAAAAACCTGTTTTTAAATTATAAATTTCAATTATCAATTTCATTTATATTGTAGTAGACAATGTGGAAAACCCAAAAAGGTAAATAAAGAAAAGATAAGAAAAATAACTGAGAGACCGGGCACAGCAGCTCATGCCTGTAACCCTAGCACTCTGGGAGGCCCAGGAGGGTGGATTGCTTGAGCTCAGGAGTTTGAGACCAGCCTGAGCAACAGCGAGACCCCCGTCTCTAAAAGTAGCCGGGCACTGTGGCAGGCGTCTATAGTCCGAGCTATTTGGGAGGCTGAGGCAAGAGAATCGCTTGAACCCAGGAATATGAGGTTTCTGTGAGCTATGAAACCTTGAGCGTCAAAGTGAGACTCTGTTTCAAAAAAGAAAAAAGTAAAAGAACCAAATATTTATCTAGAATTCAGTAGTACAGAAGGGAAATTAGAGTTAACAATAATTTATTTTTAAATAGCTAGAAAAGATTTGTACTGTTCTCAACAGAAAGTATAGATAAATGTTTAAGCTAATAGATGTTCTGATATCCCTGATTTGATCATTACACATTATATATAGGTATCAAAATATCATACGTACCCCCAAAATACGTACAATTATATATCAATAAAATAATTTAAAAGAAATGCCAAAAGGCCTTACATGGTTAAAAGCATCCTTGCTTTTCTGCCTAAGATTTATAAGTGTTTGGTTATGTAACTAAAAAAGATCTTTTTGTTTTTGTTTTTGAGACAGAGCCTCAAGCTGTCACCCTGGATAGAGCGCTGTGGCATCACAGCTCACAGCAACCTCCAATTCCTAGGCTCAAGCGAGTCTCCTGCCTCCGCCCGCCTCCCAAGTAGCTAGGACTATGGGCTCCCACCACCACGCCCGGCCATTTTTTGGTTGCAACCATCATTGTTGTTTGGCGGGCCCTGGGCTGGATTTGAACCTGCCAGCTCAGGTGTACGTGACTGGCGCCTTTGCCTGTTGAGCCACAGGTGCCGAGCCTAAAAAAGATCTTTAATAAGTCGTTTTAAATACCTAACTAATGTTGCTCATACCTAATCTAATGGATATAGCCTTAATTTCAGATTGTTCCCATAGCCCTAGCAGTCCATATTGTTTTGTAGGTAATTTTACCTATATTTTTAAAAAACTATTTTATGAGAGGTTATTGCTTACTAGATGAGGAATACTATAGCCAATCTGAATGTCACAATAAAATGTGATAGACAATTCCACTTTTTACATGAACCTTACATTTTTAAGCCAAATTTCAAAATATAGTACTGTGTAAAATGAATTTTTAGGTTCTTTTTTTTTTTTTTTTAGAGACAGAGTCTCACTTTATCGCCCTGGGTAGAGTGCCGTGGCGTCACACTGCTTTCAGCAACCTCCAGCTCCTGGGCTTAAGCGATTCTCTTGCCTCAGCCTCCCGAGTAGCTGGGAGAATTTTTAGGTTCTTTGCAAAATGGCTAATTTAAAGCAATGCTTATGAAAAGTTTGCAATAATCATGAAAATGCTTATATTCTAATTTTAAGTGAAGAAATACTGAATACAAAATACTCTAGTTTGTTTACACTTAGGTTTAAATATGTGTAGAACAAAGAAACTTAGAAATAAATATATCAAATGATAAGAATTGTTTAGAGTTCATGAACTAAAGTATTATTTTTGCTTCCATTCTCTAATTTTCAAACTTTTCATCATTACTGCTTATATAACATGAACAAATAAAGTTAAAATTATCAAATAAATAAGTAAATCTCTCATGATTTTATCAGGTCTTCAAGTTGGGGATAGTAGGGTAACCAGAATGAATAAAGGGCTTAAGAGAACTGAGTTTAATTCTCAGCTCTGTCCACTTACTTGTAGGGCCTTGGGCACATCATTTATCTCTGAGTCTTAATATCTTCATCTGTAGAATGGTATTAACAGCCATCTGAAGGGTTGTTAAGATTAAATTTAATGCCTAAAAGCACCTAACACATAGTAAGTACTCATTAAATATTAACTATCATTATCATTATTATTAGCAGCAGCATCTTCATCATCCTCTTTCTAGGTAATGTTACCTTTTTTTTTTTTGCAGTTTTTGGCCGAGTCTGGGTTTGAACCCACCACCTCTGGCATATGGGGCTGGCATTCTACTCCTTTGAGCCACAGGCACCGCCCAATGTTATCTTTTTTGAAAAAATTATTATGGGTATATAATACATTAGAACCTCTGTAAGTTGACCACTCAGGCTATTGTAACAAACTGATCAACACACAGAGGTGGTGAACATAAGGATCTAGGCCAACTGTATTGATACATACATGTGATGTATGCACGGTCTATAAAAATTATGTCAATTTGAGGAGATGGTAAATATAGGGAGGTGGTTGACTATTGAGGTTCGCCTGTAGTTTTATCTTTATAGGGTACACATGATGTTTTAACATAGGAGTACAGTGTGAATTAATCAAATCAGGATATTTAGGGTATCAGTCACACCAGACATTTATCATTTCTTTGTGTGGGAAACATTCCAACTCCACTCTTGTAGTTATATTAAAATATACTCTAATGTACTGTTGATTTTACTCACTTTTTCTTTTTTTTTTTTAGGCCGGGGCCAGGTTTGAACCTGCGACCTCTGGCATATGGGGCTAGCGCCCTATTCCTTTGAGCCACAGGCACTGCCCTGTACTCACTTTTTAAATTTATTTTTATTTTTATTTATTTATTCTTTTAGAGACAGAGTTTCACTTTGTCATCCTTGGTAGAGTGCTTTGGTTTCACAGTTTACAGCAAACTCCAGCTCTTGGGCTTAGGCAATTCTCTTGCCTCAGTCTCCTGAGTAGCTGGGACTACAGGCACCTGCCACAAGACCCCGGCTGTTTTTTTTGTTGCAGTTAGGCCCGGGGCAGGTTCAAACCCGCCACCCTCAGTATATGGGGCCAGCACCCTACTCACTGAGCCACAGGTGCCACCCTGTGCTCACTTTTTTGTTCTATCAAATATTCTTCATCCTATCTATCTAACTATATTTTCATACCTATTAACCATCCCCAATTTATCCCTCTTCCTCACTACCTTTCCCAGCTATGGTAACCACATTCTACTCTCTCTTTCCATGAGATCAATTGTTTTCATTTTTTATTTCAGATTAATATGAGTGTACAAATGATTAGGTAACATTGTGTGCTTTTGTTAAGTAAAGTCCCTGTTGTACTTGTGCCCCTCACCCAGGAGGTGTGCCATGTATCCTTACATTGTGCCTGTTAGGTTAGAGCACACCAATCCCTACCCTCCTTTCCTCGCCCCTTCCCTCTTCGCCCCTTCCCCCAACTTGAATTAATTGAGTTTTTCTTTTCTGTGAGCACGTATTTGTTCAACTACTGGCTTCATGTTAGTATTTTTTTTTTTTTTTGAGACAGAATCTCTCTTTGTTGCCCTTGGTAAAATGCCGTGGCGTCATAATTCACAGCTATGAGGTCATATTCTTGGGCTCAAGTGATTCTCTTGCCTCAGCCTCCTGAGTAGCTGGGAGTATAGGCACCTGCCACAACGTCCGGCTATTTTTAGAGACGAGGTCTTGCTCTGGCTCAGGCTGATCTTGAATCTGTGAGCCCAGGCAGTCTACCCTCCTTGGCCTTCCAGAGTGCTAGGATTATAGGTGTGAGCTACTGCACTTGGCCTTTCATGTTGGTATTGAGTACAGTGGATACTTGCTTCACCATTCTTGTGATACATTACTAAGGAGAATGTTCTCCAACTCTATCCAGGTTAATACGAAAAATGTAAAGCCTGTTTTTATGGCTGAATTGTATTCCATGATGTACATATACCACTGTTTACAATTCATTCTTGGGTTGATGGACACTTGGGTTAATTTCACATGTTGGCAGTTGTAAATTGAGCTGTGATAAACATTCCAGTGTAAGTGTTCTTATGATAAAATGATTTTTTTTTTGAGACAGAGCCTCAAGCTGTGGCCCTGGATAGAGTTGGAGACTCTATCAGCTCACAGCAACCTCCAATTCCTGGGCTCAAGCCAGTCTCCTGTGTTCGCCGCCCAAGTAGCTGGGACTACAGGCGCTCGCCACAACACCCAGCCATTTTTTGATTGCAGCCTTCGTTGTTGTTTGGCAGGCCTGGGCTGGATTCGAACTCCCTAGCTCAGGTGTACATGGCTGGCGCCTTAGCCTGTTGAGCCACAGGTGCTGAGCCATGATTTTTTTTTTTTTCATGAACAGAGCCTCAAGCTGTTGCCCTGTGTAGAGTGCTGTGGCATCACAGCTCAAGCAACCTCCAACTCCTGGGCTCAAGCGATTCTCCTGCCTCCGCCTCCCAAGTAGCTGGGACTACAGGCCCCGCCACAATGCCTGGCTATTTTTTGGTTGCAGTTGTCATTGTTTGGCGGGCCTGGGCTGGATTCGAACCCTCCAGCTCAGGTATATGTGGCTGGTGCCCTAGCCGCTTGCGCCATAGGGGCCGAGCTGATAAAATGATTTTTTTTTTTTCTCCTGAGTAGATACCCAGTAAATGGGATTACAGGATCCAATGGAAGGTCTATTTCAAGTTCTTTGAGGATTCTCCATATTTCTTTCCAAAGAGGCTGTGTTAGTTTGCAATCCCACCAACAATGTAAAAGTGTTTCCTTCCTCCACAACTGCACCAGCATCTGCAGCTTTGGGTCTTTGTGAAGTGGGCTTTCCTCCCTGGAGTTAGGTGGTATCTCAAGGTGGTTTTGATTTGCATTTCTCTGATGATTAGGGATGATGAGCATTTTTTCATGAATTTGTTGGCCATTCATCTGTCTTCTTTGGAGAAGTTTATGTTTTTGTCTCGTGCCCAGTGATAGATGGGATTGTATCCCTTTTTCCTGTTGATTAATTTTAGGTTTCTATAGATTCTGGTTATCAACCCTTTGCAGATTCATAACATGCAAATATCTTTGCCCATTCTAAAGGGTGTCTGTTTGCTTTAATTGCTGTGTGCTTAGTTGTGCAGAAGTTTTTTTCCTCTCTCTCTTCTTTTTTTTTTTTTTTTTTTAAAGCCCACAACAGCGGAGACTTGGACGCAGGCCCGAGGAAGCGGCTCGCAAGGCAGCGGCTGTTTATTTTCGGGGTCCTTGCCTGCGCCACACGCGGGTCTGCACACGGCCCCACACACGCGCGGCTGTGCACTGCTCAGTTTTTTTTCTCTTAATTAAGTTCCATTTATTTGTTTTTGTTGTTGTTGCCATTGCTGATGCAGTCTTCTTCATAAAATCTTTCCCCAGACCGCTATCATTTAGAGTTTTTGCCATGCTTTCTTCTAGGATTTATGTTGTTTCAGGTCTTAGATTTAAATCTTTTACCATCGTGAGTCAATTTTTGTGAGTGGTGAGAGGTGTGGGTTCAAGTTTAGTCTTTTACATGTGGTATCCAGTTCCCCAGCACTGCTTATTGATTTTTTTTTTTTATAGAAATGACATTTTATTTTATTTTTTAATTTTTATTTATTTATTTATTTTTGCCTTTTCTGGCCGGGACTGGGTTTGAACCCACCACCTCCGGCATATGGGGCCAGCGCCCTACTCCTTTGAGCCACAGGCGCTGCCCAGCACTGCTTATTGAATAGGAGTTCTTTTTCTCAGTGTATGCTTATGTTTGGTTTATCAGATGATGCTAAGAGGCTTGTTTCATCTCTAGGTTTTCAATTCTATTTCATATGTCTGTATCTCTCTTTTTGTGCCAATAATCATGCCATTTTGATCACTGTGCACTTGTAATGTGACCTAAAGTCTGGTAGAGTGATGCCTCCAGATACGTTTTTGTTACTGAGAATTGCCTTGGCTGTATGTGGCTTTTTCTGGTTCCATAAAAAAAAGAAAAAAATATTTTTTGAAGTTCTTCAAAGTATTGCAATTAAATCTGTAGATTGCTTTGGGTAAAATAGATATTTTAGCAATGTTGATTCTTCCCATCCAAGAGCACGATAAATTCTTCTATTTGTTAATGTCCTCTGCTATTTCTTTTCTCAGGGTTTCATAATTCTCTCTGCAGAGGTTCTTAACCTCCTTTGTTAGATATGGTCTGAGGTATTTTATTTTCTTCGAAGCCACCGTGAAGTATGATATTGTGTCCTTGATTTACTTCTCAGCTTCATTATTATTGGCATATGTAAAGGCTGCTGATTTGTAGACATTGATTTTATTCCCTGAGAGATTACTGTATTTCTTGATCACTTGCAGAAGTCTTATGGCTGAATCTCTGGGGTTTTCTAAATGTAAGATCATACATATCATCAAAGAACAAGAGTTTGACCTCCTCTGCCCCCATTTGAATGCCCTTAATGTCCTTCTCTTGACTGCTTGCAAGACTAGAACTTCCAGCACTATGGTGAATGCTAGTGGCAATAGTGGACATCCTTGTCCAGTTCCAGTTCTAAGTTCAAATGCTTTCAGTTTTACTCCATTCAATATGATATTGGCTATGAGTTTGTCATAGATGACATATATCAGTTTAAGAAATATCCTACATATGCCTAATTTCATAAGTGTACTTATCAGAAAAGGATGCTAAATTTTGTTGAATGCTTTTTCTACATCTATTGAAAGGATGATATGGTTTTGTTTTTCCTTATATTTTTGTAGCAAATTACTTTTTTTTTGAGACAGAGCCTCAAGCTGTCGCCCTGGGTAGAGTGCCATGGCATCACAGCTCACAGCAACCTCCAACTCCTGGGCTCTAGCAATTCTCCTGCCTCTGCCTCCCAAGTCACTGGGACTATAGGCACCCGCCACAACGCCTGGCTGTCTTTTGGTTACAGTCAACATTGTTGTTTGGCAGGCCCAGGCTGGATTTGAATCCGCCAGCTTAGGTGTATGTGGCTGGCGCCTTAGCCGCTTGAGCCACAGGTGCGGAGCCAAGTAGCCAGGTACTTTTATTGATTTGTGTATGTTAAACCATCCCTGCCTTGCTAGGATATAGCCTACTTGATTATGATGTGTATTTTTTTAACTATGGAGCTTTATTCTGTTTGCTAGTGTTTTATTGAGTATTTTTGCTTCAATATTCATTAGTGACATTGGTCTGTAGTTTTCTTGTTGGGTTCTTTCCTGGTTTTGGTATTAGGTGGATGTTTGCTTCTTAGAATGTGTTAGGGAGGAAACCTTTCTTCTCAATGTTTTGGAATAATTTCTGAAGTATAGGTACAATCCCTTCTTTGAATATTTGATAGAATTCTGCTGTGAAGCTGTCTGGAGCAGGGCTTTATTTTGTTGAGAGCTTTCGTATTGTTTGTTCAATTTTGTTCCATTCAAGAGATCTATTTCTTCCTGGTTAAGTCTAGAAAGGTTGTGTGATTCCAGATATTGGTCCCTTTCCTGCACATTAGATTTGTGCAGTGGCAGTATCGTAGCCAATGTGGTTTATCCGAGGTGTGATTATTGCTAATTGAAAACTTTTCCCATTTCCTGCACATTGTCAAATTTCTGGGCATAGAGGTTTTTTGTAATAAAATATGATCTTTTATATCTCTGTAATATCTGTTATTATTTCCCCTTTTTTGTTTGTGATTGAGGTTATTAGAGATCTTACTTTTCTAATTCTAGTTAATTTGGCCAAAGGTTAACCGATTTTGTTTATCTTTATGAATAACCAACTTTTTGTTTTGTTAATTTTCTGAATGATTCTTTTGTTTTAATTTTTTTTCATTTCTGATTTAATTTCAGTTATGTCTTTTCTTCTGCTAAGTTTCGGATTGTATTACTCTTCCTTTTCCATTTCCTTGAGATGATTCATTATGTTGTTTACCTGTCCTTTTTCTGTTTTTTGGATATGGGCATCCAATGTGACAAATTTCTCTCTTAGGACTACTTTTGCAGTATCCCACAGGTTTTGGTTGCTAGTGACTTCATTGTTGTTATTTTGAGGAATGTAAGGATTTCCTTCTTTACTTTTTCCTTGACTCAGCTATTGTTCAGCAAAAGTTTAATTTGCATGACTTTGTATGAGGATGAAGGTTTTTGTTTGGGTTGAGTTCTACCTTTATTCCCTTATGGTCTGAAAAGGTACAAGGTATAATTTCAATTCTAATTTTGTTGAAGTTTGATTTGTGTCCTATGATATGATCAATTTTGTAGTGTGATCCACAAGCTGACAAGAAGAAAGTATACTCAGCTTGGTGTGGTGGCTCATGCTTGTAATCTTAGCACTCTGGGAGGCTGAGGTGGGCTGATTGCTTGAGCTTAGGAGTTCAAGACCAGCCTGAGCAAGACCAAGGCCCTGTCTCTACTAAAAATTAATTAGCCAGGCATTGTGTGGGCACCTGTAGTCTGAGAGGCTGAGATAAGAGGATCACTTGAGCCCAGGAGTTTGAGGTTTCTGTGAGCTATGACACCACAGCACTCAACCCCAGGGTGACAGAGTGATACTCTGTCTGAAAAAAAAAAAAAAATAAGAATGTATACTCAGGCGGTGCCTGTGGTTCAAAGGAGTAGGGTGCTGGCCCCATATACCGGAGGTGGTGGGTTCAAACCTGTCCCTGGCCAAAAACTGCAACAACAACAACAAAAAAAGAATGTATATTCATTATCTTTGGGGTGGTATGTTCTGTATATATATCTATTAAACTCAGTTGTTCTGGGGTTGCACTTAACTCCTTTGTTTCTGTGTTTAGTTTCTATTTAGACTGAGGATCTGTTCACTTTTATCAGGGTGGTGTTGAAGTTCCTAGCTATTATGGTGTTATAGGATATCATATTGTGCATACCAGTTAGGGTTTGTTTTATAAATCTGGGAGCATTTAAATTGGGTGCATAAATATTTAGAATTGAAATGCCCTTAGGCCAGGTGTGGTAGCTGTAATCCCAGCACTCTGGGAGGCCAAGGCAGGTGTATTGCCAGTGCTCAGGAGTTTGAGACCAGACTGAGTGAAAAATGAGACTCCCTTCTCTACTAAAAATAGAAAATATCTGGGTGTCATGGCAGGTGCCTGTAGTACCAGCTACTTGGTAAGCTGAGGTGGGAGGATTAATTGAGCCTAAGAGCTTGAAATATCTTTGAGCTATGACACCATGGCACTCTGTCCAGGGTGCAGATTGAAACTCCGTCTCAAAAATAAATAAATAAATAAATAAAACTGAAATGTCTTATTGTTGTAATGTTCTTTTGAACAGCACACAGTGCCATATTTGACTTTCTTTACTTTCTTTGTTTTACTGGTCTTGTTCAGAGAATTTCCTCAATGTTTGCATGTCAGTAAAAGGTTCTGTTTCTTTTGTTTTGTTTTGTTTTTGTTTTTGTTTTGAGACAGAGCCTCAAGTGCTGTCACCATGGATAGAGTGCTGTAACATCACAGCTCACAGCAACCTCCAATCCTGGGCTCAAGCAAGTCTCCTGCCTCTGCCTTCCAAGCAGCTGGGACTACAGGCGCCCGCCACAACACCCGGCCATTTTTTGGATGCAGCCATCATTGTTGTTTGGTGGGCCCAGGCTGGATTTGAACCCACCAGCTCAGGCGTACATGGCTGGCGCCTTAGCTGCTTGAGCCATAGGCACCAAGCCAAAAGGTTCTATTTCTCTGTCAAACATAAAACCTGGTTTAGCAGGATACAGAATCCTGAGCTGATTCTTTTTTGTTGTTTTGTTTAAGAAGGTTAAATGTAGATGTCCACCCTCTTCTGACTTGAAAACTTTCAGTTGAAAATTTCACTTCATCCTGATGGATCTGCCCCGTATGGCTGCTAACAGAATTTTCCTTTATTTTGACCTTGGCCAGGTTTGTTACAATGTGTCTAGGAGATGCTCTGGTTGTACTGGGAGGAACTGGGGTTTGATATCCATCTAAAAGGAGTGTGTCTGAATTTTTGGTGATGCTTGGGAAATCTTCAGTTATGATATTCTCTATAAGGTTTCCACACCTTTGGGTTAATCTTCTTATATTTATAGGAATATCTGTATTTCATATATTTGTATGCTTCATGAAGACCCATAATTCTCTAAGAGATTGTTCTGCTTTCACATTTTTCTTTTCTGCCTCTTAAATCACTGAGTTAGCTGAAGAGCCTTATTTTCTAGCTCTGAGTTTCTTTCTTCTCCATAGTTTAATCTGTTATTTAGACTTTCTGCTGCATCCTTAAGTTCCTTGAATAACTTCTTTAATTCCTTTAGCTCCAATATATCCTTTTGAATTTCATTATGTCATTCGTTTATTTCTTGGGTCATTTTTTGGATTTTCTTTTGGTGGTTTTCTTCGTTCCCTTCAATTCCCTTCATTGTTTTTGCCATCAATACTCCAAATTCCTTTTCTGTCATTTCCATAATTTCTTTATAGGTGATATCTTCGGTGTTAGGTGCCTCATGATCCCTTGTGGGGGTTTAACTGACCTGCTTTTTCATGGTGCCAGAACTTTTTGTTAGTTTCTCTTCATGTGTATTTTTTTCTTGTTCACTTCCATTCCTTGCTTTCTTCTTTTGCTTCCTCCTTCTCCTTAATTTTCCTTGTCTCTGTGCTTGGGTGTTGGAATGGCCTCCTTGGCTCCTGGATTCCCTTGCTGTCTCTCTGTACCCTTGTAGTGATATTTCTGGCCTGGAAAATCCAGTAAGAGGTGGCTGGAGTCTACTCACCCCAATCATACTGAGAGAAACTGGTGAGGAGATATCTCTTCCACCATCTTTGGAGCTGAATTTGAGAAGAACTGATAATTTAGTAAAAGAGTTTAAATTTTAAACTAATCTTCCTCTAAATGGAGACGTTCTGAATAATCTTAATTGCGTTACAAAATAATGAACTACAAAGTGAAGGCAGTTTCAGAATTTATATCTCTTAATTTGTGTACATTTGGATAATTCAACCTTACATTTTTTTCCTGTCCTACATTGACTTTGGTTTTACAACTCATTTTCTTTCGGTTTCCTCTTTTGTTCTATGTCATGTAGTCTTAACTTAAAAATAGGAATAATAATTCTAAAATGGTACAAAATTTTACAGTGGAATAAGAACCCTGAAGATGATCCAGTCCAATGTTGTCATTTTATGAAAAAAGAAACTTAGCTCCAGAGAGGTTTGCTATTTGCCCCACAAATACTAGGAACTGGCAGAGCAAGTCTAGAGAACTGGTTTCTTGAGCCACATTATATTGCCTATCAAGGTATTTTAAGGAGAGGAAGGTAGCAATGGGTTATTTTTATTTTTTAATTGTGGAAACATACCTAGAGCATTTCAGAAGTTAGAAAACCTTGCTAAGAAGTTTCACTTCTGAGTGAGAATTCTGCTACCATTTTGAATTACTTATCCTTTAATAAATGAGAGGTAAAAAATAAATGTACCAAAAACATGGAATTGGGCAAATAATTGTATAAGTTTTTCCATTTCTAATTCCTTGCATTTTATTCCAAGACAATAAAATACACATTTCTAGATTTGTTAAATCAATTCACAAATCTTCACAGAGTCATTGTAACGCTTTTCATGAACAACACACTTCACATGTTCTCATCCGTTTATAGCTATTGTCTTTGCTTCTTTTCTCTTTCCACTACATTGGTCAAGAGGCCTCTCCCTCTTCACTCCTCCCCTTGTCCCCCAGCCTTTTTCTTTTTTCTCATTAGGGTTGCTAGCTTCCTAGATTCCATTATTTAAGCTTAGGCAGAGAGAAGGGATATAATTGGGGTCCTTCCTAAAGAGTAGTCCAGAAAAAAAAATACATTCTTTCCTCTTCTTTTCTTTCTTCCTTTTTCTTTTTTTCTTTTCTTTTTGGTCCTTCACCTTTCCCATGTGATGAATAGGAACAGTTTGCTGTGGCAGATCCCCCTGTGCTCACTCTGATACACAGCTGGTGAATTGTTTAGCACTCAGCATGTTGCCTGACCTGCACCAACACTGAGAGCTGCAGGGCTGGGGCACGTAGCCTCTGTCTTAGCTGTGTGCAAAAACTCACAGCTGAATTTAGAGAGTTAGAAAAAAAAAATAAAAGCTGCCTAAATAGGAACTATTCTAATTCCCTTCTATAAATTCATTTTCTTTATATACAGGAAATCCTATAATCTAATTATCCACTTAACTATAGCTTTCAATTAATTAGAGAATTTTCTGTCTGCTACTTGGAATAGATAGTGAAACATCACAATAAACCTGATGTTAGAGATTTTTTTTTCCTATTTGTTGACAACACAAGCAAATAAACAACATAAATTCTTTCACCTTCTCTATTTAGAGAAGATAACCCAAAAATGTATCATATGCTCAAACATTAAAAAACTTAAATTTTGGCTCTGCGCCTATGGCTCAACGGGCTAAGGCACTAGCCACGTACACCTGAGCTGGTGGGTTCGAATCCAGCTCCCGGGCCCGCCAAACAACAATGATGGCTGCAACCAAAAAATGGCCAGGCGTTGTGGCGGGCGCCTGTAGTCCCAGCTACTTGGGAGGCGGAGGCAAGAGCCCAGGAATTGGAGGTTGCTGTGAGCTCTGATGCCACAGCACTCTACCCAGGGCGACAGCTTGAGGCTCTGTCTCAAAAAAAAAAAAAAAAAAAAATCTTTGGTTTTTACCAAAAGTAATGTTTATTTTTAAAAATCTAAGATGTAATGCTGTTGAGCTTTTGCTTGAGAGAGTTCCATACACTCATTTGTTTCCAAAGCAACCAGAAAACAGCCTAATTTCTTCTAAAGCACTTTTTCCATCACAAAAGTAATATGTGTTCAGTAGCCACTGTTCTTAAATCGCCTAAAAACATCTCAGCATAAATATATGACTCTTACAAGAAAAGATCTTGTGACAAACAAAGCCTTCAAACAGAACAACTAACTTAAAAAAGAAATAGGGTAGAATGTCCTAGATGAGAAAAGTGACTGGGATCATTTTCTGGTTATGAGATGCAAGTTGAAAGAGAGTCTGAGATTTTTAGCAAAAGAAAGAAAACTAGGGGGAAAGGGAAGAAGAACATCTAGAAACAAGCTAACAGACTTAAAAGGATTTTTTTTTTTTTTTTTGAGGCACAGTCTCACTCTGTTGTCCCAAGCTAGAGTGTCATGGCAACCTCAAACACTCCGTCTCAAGAGATCCTCTAGCCTCAGCCTCTAAGTAGCTAAGACTACAAGAATCTGCCACGAAGCCCTGCTGATTTTTCTATTCTTAGTAGAGACAGAGTCTCCTTCTTGCTTAGGCTGGTCTCAAACCTCCAAGCTCAAAGAATCCACCTGCCTCGGCTTCCTAGAGTGCTAGGATTACACGTGTGATCCACCATGCCCAGTCTGAAAGGAATATTTAACAGACAAGATGGGGAAACAGACATGGTCCAGTGATTCTCTCTGATATGAGTTAAATGAACCATAATATCAATATAGGTGTAAATCTTGAAACCATCTCAAATTCATGGAGTAATGAGTAAACTCTATACCCCAGCAGATTAAAGCATGCTGTCTTCCCCCATCACTGGAAGAAACCTCATAAAGGGATCCTTACTTGGTTCTTCTGCCAAATAAAATAAAGAAGCTAAATCGTACAGAAAGCTTCAATACCACAAGATAGGAATACTGTGTCTCTTTGTTTGCTAGCCATTTCCTACATGATAACAAAGCATTTAAGCTTCTCAAAGAAAAATAAAAGAGAAGACCCTGAGAGACAAGAATTTTCTCAGCAAATTGTCCTAAATCTGAACTCCAAATAATAGTACTTAGAATCATTTTTAACTGACCCTTCATCAATCCATGATCAAACACTCACAGAATCCAACAGCTTTACTCAGGACTCACTACAGGAATTTTTAATATCCTATGCAAGATTTCATTAAAAAGTAGACTTTAGGAATCTTGGAAAACACACTTCATTTTCCCACACTTTAATACACTTTATATTCCCAAAATACATCAATTGCAGGTCCCTTCCCTGTTTAGAAGTACAAAATGCACACAAATAAATTGCTAGCCTAATTAACCTAGAATATAACCTTCCTACCAAACACATTTTTTAAAAGGTGGGAGGTAGGGAGGAAGCACTTGAGCTGAAATTACAGGCTGTCATGACACCTCAATATCAAAAACTGAATACCTGGTTCTGCAAGAAAGTAAAGATTTTATTCACAGTCTTGTTACTAAGCAACTATAACAATGGCTGTTTGCGCTTTCTAGAAACTACTGTAGTTACAGTGGGAAACAATATAAGGAAAGAAAAACAGGAAACTCCTTGCTTTGGAAATTTTTACCTTTTCGGGATCAATTCAATGTAAAAACAACAGTAAACAAAACCAAAAGCAATCTAAACTCAAAACAAGTAATTCCTTAAAGGTCTAGAAAAATATATACTACTATTTATCGTTCACTTTATTTTTAGCTTTGGCTAATTTCAAAGTTCACAGTCAACTGGTGATAATGATTTCCTTACTGTGTTCCTTTTTTGGCCCCCTTCTTTCCTTCACCCTCCCTAGGGAATAATTTTTTTTTTTTTCCAAATGCCCTTACTGATTAAAAGAACATTTTAGAGCTCTTAAATCCATGTCTTTGTTTACACAAGCTATAAAAACTAGTTTACAATTGCTTCATGTTGCTTCAGCTTTGAACCAAGAACACTCTAGGACATCAAACTATGCCTTTGAAGAGAACAGTCCCTCAAGCAGAGTCACTTTCCCAGCCACTCCCTGAAATTTAGACAACCAGAGCAATGCAAATGTGATGTCTTTTTCAAGATTAGACTATACAATGCACCAGGACTAAACCAATGTTTCTCAAATCGTGGATAAGGTTTCAGGGGGGATGGGGGCTTCCATACATGTTGCAAAAGGCTGAAGGACATGGCCTTACCTACTTTTTTTCCCACCTTTCTTTGAAGCTTCCCCAATGTGCTGCATGCTGAGAGAGATGTCTAAATATCTACCCTGCAGAAGGCTGCTTCTCACTATTGGCTTTTTCTTCCTCCTCTACCCTTTCTCAGTTCCTAGAGGAACGTGGACTAGAAGATAGACAAGATGGAAGATAAAGTTTTAGAATTATTCTTCTAAATCAAAGACAAGCAATCAAGGTGTGACTCTGTTCTTAAGGTGCCTCTAGATCCCAATAAACCTCTATTTTAAGAAAAGAAAGGCAAAGATTGGTAGGAACTTAAATATTAAATACTGAAGCGTCTGAATACTAAAGTGTCTGAGCCACTCATTCCTGTATTTAGATCCCAAAGAGATGGTTTCTGTCTCAAAAGATTCTCTCTGAACAACACTTGAAGGAGGAGGCTGTTTGACTCTCCTGTTTTTAATTAGCTTCTTTTTTAAATTTGATTCTCATTTTGTTTTTGTTTTTTTTTTAAGTAAATACAGTACAAACCACAAATCTCTGCTACTTGAAATAAAGTAAATGAAGGAAATTTTATTTTCTGACATACAAATAATTATTTCTCTACTTTTAAGATGAAACTGATTGAAAAATTAAATTGGTTAGGGGAGGCGCCTATTCCAAAGGAATAGGGCGCCAGCCCCATATGCTGGAGGTGGTGGGTTCAAACCCAGCCCTGGCCAAAAAAAAAAAATTAAATTGTTTAACTTCGGCATCTACTCTAGCTACATCCCCCTGTGGCTAACAATGTAGAAACCAAAACATTCTCAAATAAATGTTTAAAAAATTTTGTGACATCCTTCTGTTGTTAAAATTCCTATATGTATTTACTATAAAACTCAAGGATTGCTTCCATATATTGGCCATATTTACAAAAAACCTTGACAATTAATGGTCACCCATATGTATAAGACTATTTATTGATAAGTATTGCTATTGGAAAAGATTGGAAACAATAGGAAGTTGGCAAATTATGGTTAATTCATATAGTGAAATATGATGTGGCTAGAAATAAAATAGAAAGCTCTTTCTGTATTTCATGGAATGAGCTCTAAGATATATTTTTTTCACTGAAAATGCAAAATAAAGAATCCTATGTAGTAGGTTACTATTTGTTTTGCAAACACGGGGAACTTGAAAGGAAGGCTGTTGCTAGTTTGAGAAGTGCTTAAACTTCCCAAAGTTTAAAAGGTCTGCACTTTTAACTACAAACTGCAAAATAAAAAGAAAAACCAAGCCAGGCACAGTGGCACAGCCCTGTAGCCCCACTTTGCAGCCACTTGAGGGGTAGGATTCCTGGGTCCCAAGACTTTGAGGCTGCCGTGAGCTATGATCATGAGTGTGAACAGCCCCTGTATTCCAACCTGGGTAATATAGAGATATTACTGTCTCCGAGGGGAAAAAAAAAAGAAACCAAGTTCCAAAAAGATACAAAGAGATGATCTGAGAGAACAGAGTAAGATTTATAAAAAAACATTACAAAGCTAGATGTTATTTAGACTAATAGACTTCAAGCCCAGGAAGACATCTTCCACAGACTGATAATTACAACTGTACTCCAGCTCCACTGATGGCAAAAAAAAAAAAAAAAAAAGATCACTCAGCTCTGATGACACTATAAGAAAGGTGAATAAAAAACAATGGAAGAACAAGAAACCCTAGGAGGAAGGAGGAGGCTGGGTGAGAGTTGGGAGAAAAGGGACAGACGCCAAAATTATTTAAGGAGGCAAAAAGTAGGATTTATAGATCAAGACCATTTCTTGAAGCAAAGAGTGGCATCTCCTTTTCAGGAAGTATTTTATGAGCTGCCCACTGAGTCAAATATGGTCCTATCTGACCACCTCAGAATGGAGTAGGTCCTTCTTCTCCCTTGTGTTTCCATTATCCATTATCCTTGTGATTCCTATAAGTGGACTAAATATGGTCACACCAAACAAACTATTCCAAGATAACAATTAGGCAGAAGTCATCCTTAAATCACAAAATATTTTTAAAGAAATTAGTGCTATTATCTTCTAATATGCATCCTAATGGCAAAGGCTGACCAAATACAATGTATAAACTATACCTCTGTGGAAGGAACGATGCTTATAGGCAATCTTATTTCCTAAAATAAGCCAGGAATTTGCATTGTCATTGTGAATTATAATACTTAACTATTTTCTTCATAAAAAGAGCAATGATAAATTTAAGTAGCGTCCCAAAACTTTACATACAGCAAATGCCCACAAATTTCAAAACTGTGGGGTTTAAATTAGCATGATCTTACCACATATGAAATATCAACTGCATTACATTTTGAGACAAAGAAAAACAATCAGCAAGTAAGGTGAATATTGACCTTTAATATGGAATTCATGACTTTTTTTCCTAAGACCTTAAATTATTAACTGATCACATATGGAGAAAAGAGTACCTGGTCGATGGAATCAAGTTGAGTATCCCATTGAGAACATAGCTGAACTCTGCATGATTCTGAACAACAAGTGCTACCAGACCCTCGCAGCAGGCTGTTCGAACCACTACATTGTCACTGCAACATTTCTCCCACAGCAAGTTCAAAGCAGGAGTCTGAAATCAAATCAGGGATTAAAAGACACTTCTGATGAGCAAAAATACACACACACCCTCAGCTATTCCTCAATGTATAATTTGTCCACAATAGGCTAGCTTTCCTATATACACATATAAACATGATGTTGCCACTCTGTTCCTAGACTAAAACGAGGTCAATTTTCCAAATAAGACTGGCTTCAGGCAGAGGTATGACCAAAGTTCAAATAACACAGCAAAGCTCAGAGTTGGCAATTTAACCAGACACCAACAACATCAGTATATCAGTTAGGGTAAGTTGAACTCCAAATAGTGTCTTCAAGTCTTAAATGGTAATAACATTTTCAGAGTATGTTCCTGCTCTCCTAACACCAACCACAACCACCAACATGTACCTCGCTACCAACCACAATGCCCCACCACAATTCGTTGATGTCTAATGTGAGCATATAAAGAAAAGAGAGACATGGGACTGGCCACCAGCAAGCTGTTCATTCCATGGCTATGGAAAAAAAAGTCTAAGAAAACTGTTCTGACCAAGAAAAGGACTATGATTTTTTCCCCCTCTCATACTGTGAATCCATCTTCTTGATAGGAAAGGAATGGAAGGGCACATGAGTAAACAAAGCTCTCATTCTGAAACCCTATAAAAGCAAGGGTTCTAGCTTTTATAAAAAGCCATGACCCCCTAAAAACAATAAACCAATATTTGAATGTATTGCTGGGTGAGTCCACTTAGATTCACACACAAATAGAGAAGTAATTTTCCTTCCTCCTGACACAAGATATATGGAAATATATAACTTGAAAAAAATTAAGAGCTCCAGCTCCCAAAGAATAACTAAAAGAATTGAAATCAGCATCATATTATACCCACTTTCCCTCTGTCACTGGAGCTGACGGCCTTTTCAATCTTAGGATCTCACTATTTAAAGAACAATATAGTTAATAGTCACTACAGGAAGAAAAATAGTTCTATTTCACTTATCCTTTTATTCATAAGGAAATTGCATTCACTTATATCAACAACATCAAAGGGCTCTCAGTGTCATTACTCCCTTACTAAGCCAGAAAAACAAAATAAATGAATAAAAAAACTGCTGCCTCAGGTAATACCGTATCATCAGGAAAGCAAGCATTTATTTATTAGTAAAAGAGGAACTATTTAGTTACGTAGATTTGACATTCAATAAATTCAGGAATTTAAATAAAACCACTAGATCTTCTCAGAGTACATAATGTGATTATAGGTAGGATTAGGATCAGGATTCCAAGAAAACCTAATTTATATACTATACACTAATACCAGATAAATGCCAATTAGTGACATGTACCCCTACACTTATTTTAACATATCAACAGAAGCTGTAAAGAAATGTAACTTAGAGTAGCTAATCAAAAAGAATATAAGAAAAAAGAAATCAATGTATTTCTGCTATGAAAGAAGTATATATGTATGTGTGTGTGTGTGTTGTGTGTGTATACATATATTTTCTTTTATTTCTTTTCTTTTTTTTTTTTTTTTGAGTCAGAGTCTCACTCTATTGCCTAGGCTAGAGTACTGTGGCATCAGCCTAGCCCACAGAAATCTTGAACTCTAGGACTTAAGCAATCTATTTGCCTCAGCCTTCTGAGTAGCTGGGATTACAGGCCCCTGCCAGGACACCTGCCCGTCTAGTTTTTCTATTTTCAGTAGAGACAGGGTCTTACCCTTGCTCAGGCTGGTCCGAAAATCCTGAGCTCAGGCAATTGACTCACCTCAGCCTCCCAGAATGCTAGGAGAATATAGCATTTTTTTTCCCAGCCAAGAAAAATAATCTTATTTCCATCATTTATGTTCTCTATAGATCACCTTTCAGCACCCTTCTTAAGCAATTTCCCAACTGGCATGTCAAAATATAGAACACTGATGAACCAAAACCCAAGTGGTACCTCTCAGTAGGCTGTCATTGCTTCCGCTCTGAGTGCTCACTTTCCCTATTCATGGGATGGAATTTTTCCTCCAGCTCTGACTGTCAGCACATGACCTTTCCAACTTAGAACTTATATCTGGGCCTGACCTAAAGCATGAGAAAACTCCTACACCCAAACGGAGCCACTGTGTTCATTTTCTCTATTAACCAAAACTACTCCCCTCAGAGGTAATCCTACCAACCTCCTCTAAAGCTTCCCTCATTTCATCTGTTATTTTTCATTAATAGTCACAGGAATACTCTCCTTACCCTCTTCGTGTCTCATTCCTACAGTCAGTTCTTTTTTTTTTTTTTTTTTTTTTTTTTAAGACAGAGTCTCACTTTGTTGCCCTCAGTAGACTACCATGGTGTTACAGCTCATAGCAAACTCAAACTCTCGGGCTTAAGAGATTCTCTTGCCTCAGCCTCCCAAGTAGCTGGGAAGATAGGTGCCTGCCACTACACCCAGCTATTTTTTGGTGGTAGTTGTCATTTGTGTCTGGCAGGCCCAGGCTGGGTTGGTGTGGTGTGTGGCTGGCGCCCTAGCCGCTGAGCTACAGGCACCAAGCTGCTAGTGTCTGTTCTAATCAATTTTTAAATTTTTTAAAATGCTATCTAAAAACATGGCAAACAAACAAAAATGGCAATGAAGTTCTCATGGTTCAAAATCATTTCTACTGTGACCTGAACAGTGAGAGAAACAAGGGAAGTATATATGTGATCCAGCTGGGTAATATCTGAATAGAATTAATGCACAAAGTTAAACACAAACCTGGTTCGTGGACTGGTGAATCTTTTCTGAAGAATGATTTTCCTTTAGGACTGCAGCAATAAGATGACCCACAGCCTAAAAAACAAACAAAATTAATAAACACATTTCCTCTGAAATTCTTTCCAAATATCAATACTAGTTGATACAAGTCTACATATGCCAGGCAGGCAATTAGTAAGAAATAAAATTCCCATTCATTGAATGTGTGCTAGGTAAAAGGTATTGAATTTGGCACTTCACATACATAATTTTTGACCTTCATAACAACACTCAAAACACAGGCATTTTTATCTCAGGTTACCAACAGACAAACTATAGTTTATAGATGTTAAGGAAATTGCCAGATTTTTGGTTCAAATTGCTGCCACTTAGTATAAAAAGATAACTTGAGGTTGACATTGCTTAAACCATTAAACCATGAGAAAATAAGAAATTTCATAGTTTGTAAAAATCATCTTTGCATCTAAATGAATTCTACCACGCTTCATCATACCCTTAACAAAGATGGAAAAAACTCATTTTCATCTTCATGACTATAACCCACACAGATCTAAACCAACAGATCTCTCCTCCACCACCATCTTCCCTAGTTTAGACCACATGATTTTAATTTCTTTATCATTATCTCAAAGATTCCAGCCCTGAAATTCAATCTGAACATAGGCTTCCCATTTCACAAGTCTCAAAAATTTCCTATATCCTGCTTTAAACAAAAAGTCAAAAATTAAATTCAAGACACTTATGGGAGTGATTACCTACATACATGAATATCATCACTTCCTACCATGTCAACTTCATTCCTTAGCTCCTCAACACAATCCAGCGCTGCTGTTTTACAGCCAACAGGCCAGTAAGAGACATAGACATTCGGTGCATCGGTTGCTTACTGCCACAACTGTCCATCCTGCACTTGGGACCAATGTGAATAGCTCTCCGTCTTGCAAAGTCTCCCCAAAAAAGCTCAAATAAAAACACAGTACTTCTTCCTTCACTTTGGGGGTTTTGGGATGTTTTTTATGTTTGCTTTTGTTTTGCGTTTCACACATTAGAACTGATTTTAGACCTCGATGCTTGTGGCCTCAATTTTGAACTACAAGTCACTCATTTACATGAACATTATGTTGAGTTCAATTTATGGTCTTATACATCCTAGCAAAAGAAACTGTAACAAGAATTGATAGCCACTGAATAGTTTCAGTTCCTCTATTACAAAATATACCATATTTCATTGAATGTAACTGGCCATCAACTGATACACCATTATTTTATGTACCATTAGGAAGGAAAAAGGCTGCTAATTAATCTATGATATACATGCTTCTTATAATTTATGATTTTGATCTTATAATAATGAAAGAGCTCTCTTAGATTCATTTAGAAAATCATGGCCAAGTTCACAAATACGCCCGCAAAGGCAACTATATCTCAATTGCTGCCAACAATTACTAGA
This sequence comes from Arctocebus calabarensis, assembly GCA_963573935.1. Classification (NCBI taxonomy): domain Eukaryota; kingdom Metazoa; phylum Chordata; class Mammalia; order Primates; family Lorisidae; genus Arctocebus; species Arctocebus calabarensis. The sequence goes on along the minus strand of CAUYON010050932.1, from coordinate 33,581 downwards.
TGTAATCCAAGTTCAGAGAAGCTAACATGTGAAAAAATGTGTGTGAATCAATGAAATATGGTGCCAACTGAGCAGCAGTTACAAAAGAACAATAAGAAGTATTCACAGAGGACAGGACACAATCACAAAAACCTAATAAAACCAATATGAAACACAACAGGGACAAAAAAAGCTATAGTTCCTATTTTTAAAAAGGACTAAAACAAATTAACTTAATGCTATACATCACCCCATTTCTCACTAAGTTCAATTTATCTACATGCTTTTCAATTCATCTTGTAACAAATCAGAGATCTTAGACTAAATTGGTTTTTAAAACATAAAACCCAAAGATAAAGCAGCCTACATTGCTAGTTATGTTTTCCATAACAATTCAGATAGACATCCACACTAAACAATACATATTCACTTTTCATTTAACTTAACAGTAACACATATGGGCATTTCTTGATTATCTATGCTATTGAGGGGACTCTAAGCACAGAAAAATAAAATTGTGGACAGTATCCTCTAAGGCTTCATCTTCTTCTTCATGGTAAGAACCTGTAGGATATGACTCCAACCCAGTCAGGTAGAAGGGAATCTTGCATAAGAAGTGTTCTACTCCTCATGGAAGGGTTCCCCACTACCCAGCTAAGTCAATTCCCACAGCAGGCATCTCCGAAGGTAATTCTTGAAAGGATCCAAGATGCTGTATGCTGATAAGTCTTCAGGCTGGCTTCTGCTGGTCTCTTAAAAAAATAAGCTTTATGGTACCCTGATTAACCAGAATGCTTCTAGTTTACTAAAGGCTAACCAGAAATCCATCTCTGTTTTAACTTTTTGTTTTAATTACCAGAAAGCTCTCTAAAATAAATTATCACAATCTTCCATCTTAGTAGACAGAAAAAATTCTTAATCCAGGATATTTTCTTGATTGAATATCATTATAAAAATCTGTCCTACTTAATCTATCCTACAGAGCTAGGATATTTTAAATATTAATCTCTCATACTCTGTAGACACATTACCATTTACCTCTGTTCACAATAATTATAGGCCAAAAAAATATTCAAGGATCTATTAGTTAATCAAGATTTTATTATCGCTAGCAAAAAAAGTATGATATAAATAAAAGCTGAGATTGATTGATTTCAAATACTTGCTTTTCTGTGTGAAACATGTATTTTCAAATTAACTCATATAAAAGCTGCTTCATAAAATAGCACAAATCTCTATAAGAGAATAGAGCATTTGATGCAAAAAATGTACATTAAATTATAATAATCTACTGAAAGAGTTCAGTTGTTATGAGGAATCAAAAATAAACAAACAAAAAAAATTACCTGTGATTGGATAAGAGAATTTGGAAAGTCAAACCTTTTCCTGATATCATCTGACATTTTTACTTCTCACACGAATATATACAGCTTCTGTAACCAAAACAAAAGAATATTTGTTAGTCCTCTAATTAATTTGCATTAGAACTCAAACCAATTATTCTTCAAATAATATGAATGTAATGCATTGAAAAAACAATGGAAATAAAGTATAGGACTCTACAGGATAATCCTTGGCATAATTTCATTATCATTCAGGATAAATAAACTAAAATGTCAGAGTAAACAAACTAAAAATGTCCAACAGCTCTTGGTTTTTCCCCAAAACAGATTAATTCACACTACAGCAAATTAAAAAAAAAAAAATCTATAAGTTCAATCACACTTTTGAAATTCAAATTAATTCCTTTTTTTGGAAATTAATTCTTTTAAAGATCAAAACTTATAAGGGAAAAAAGAGCCAAACTTTGTTAAACAAGTTAAAATTGTTTAAACCATGTCCCACTTTGGTACAAACTTCCATTTAAGCACTAATCTAATTGCTAGTGATAATTATGAAACCTACAAGAACTTCATTTAGAAAGTATAGAAACAACCTAGAAACTCACACTTTAAAGCAGACTGTCTCCTAAAAGAGGAACAAGCAAAGAGTTAGCACCAACTTCTAATATTTATATAACACCTCTCATTCCTACTGAGCTCATCAAGCAAAAGAAATAAAGCATACAAAAAGGATTAAGGAGGGTAGGTGGTAAAGGGGAGGCATGGAACTAAGAAATTTCCTGAGAATCCTAATGTATTCAATTTCCACCCAGCTCCAAAATCACCAAATTACACTACTTTGAACAATAGGGTGCTTTAGGTTGCCTATTTATTACAATATAATTAAAAAATTAAATTTATGTCAATACACTACCCTAGATTACCTTGTAAAAATAACAGGGAAATCAGGCTTTCCTGATCTCAAAAAGTAAAGCATACTGTGATGAACCTGCAGCTCTTCCTAACTACAAGATGAGCATCCCTAATGCAAAATCTGAAATGCTCTTCAATTCAAAACTCTTCAAGTGTCAACATGAAGCCAAAAGGAAATGCTCGTTGGAGCATTTGGATTTTCAGATTAGAAATGTTCAACCAGTACAAAATTTCTATAAATATTGCAAAATCAAAAAAAATCTAAAATCCAAAACTCTGTCCCAGGCAAAATTTTCTGTACTTTCCTATCTTCCAAAGCTACAAATTCCTGAATGAGTAATTTTCCTGGCTTTTTTCTTCAACATATACGTCCATCATTACTCCCTTGAATTTGACTTTCTACAGCACTGATACAACTTGTTCTAAGATTGCAGACTATTTCCCTCTCTAAATCTACCCATTAGTTTAAGCAGTTCAAAATTTCTTCAACTTCCCAATTGTATCAATCACAATTTCCTCAAAATTTTCTTCTCTTTTGAATTCCATAATACATCATAACAGAATCTCTCAAAGTGTTTCCCAAGGAAACCCAGAAAAGAAACATCTCCATGGATTCTGTGGGGATATATATTTCCATCTTAAAGATTCATTCATTTATTTAAAAATACTTATTAGGTACCTATTGTGTGCCAGGCACTGTTCTAGGTGCTTGGACCACATCAGAAAAAGAAAATAGACAAAAATATCTACATTCATAGAGCTTACAGTCTCATAGAAAGAAGCAGAAAATAAAATTTAAAACTAAATAATACATAAAACATATTAGAAGTTAATAAAAGTGGCTCAGCGCCTGTGACTCAATGGGCTGAGGCGCCAGCCACGTATACCTGAGCTGGCAGGTTCGAATCCAGCCCAGGCCCGCCAAACCAATGACAGTTGCAACCAAAAAAATGGCCAGGCGTTGTGGCGGCTGCCTGTAGTCCCAGCTACTTGGGAGGTGGAGGCAAGAGACTCCCTTGAGGCCAGGAATTGGAGATTGCAGTGAGCTGTGATGCCACAGCACTCTACCCAGGGTGACAGCTTGAGGTTCTGTCTCAAAAAAAAAAAAAAAAGTTAATAAAAGTGCTATGGAAAAAAGAAATTAAGGGGATAGAAATAGGGAAAGGACACACTTCCTACCTTAAAAATGACAGTCTCTTCTAAAAGTTGGCACTTAAGACTTTAAGGCAATTAGGTCAACCATGTGGATGTCTAGGGGAAAGAGTGTCACAGGCACTCCTTGCAAAAGCCATAAGGTACTTAAGGTCTGTGGTTAAGAACAACAAAGTGATGAGCAAGCATGGAACATAAGGAGGGAAAGAATGGTAAATCAAGTCAGCCAGCCAGTGGGGAGCTAGATCATAAAAGGTCTTGTAGGCCACTGGAAGGACTAGTGCATTTATCTTGAGTGAAATAGAAAGCTACTAAAGAAGAGCTGCTAAGATTTAATAGACTCACTTGAGGTTAAGAAGTGATCAGAGTTTGGATATATAGGAAGGTAGAGTCAATGACTGCTAATGGGTTGAATGAGAGTATAGGAGAAAGAAAGGAGTCAAGGACAATTCCAAGGTTTTTAATCTGACAACTTTATTTTTAATCTTATTTCCTTTGGGCATTTTACACATGATACAAAACAATTCCTATATTACTTCTTACCATGGTATTTTTTACTAAAATGAAATAACAGAGTTACATCAACTAAGATGGGGAAATAAGTTTACTGAAGAAGACCAGGGATTCCATTTTGGACAGTTATATTTTAGATGACTAATAGATATCCAAGTGGAGATATCAGGTGGGAAGTTGGATATATGAATCTAAAGTTGGAGAGAGAAATTTGATTGATGATATAATTACATCATAATTATAATTATATATAAATTATATGTAATTATAATAAACATATTATCAACCTGAGAGCCTAAAGCAAAAAGTCTATTTAACTTTGCTTAACACAGAGTTTATTAAATTTATCTGGTCCAGAGAAATACCTATTAACATAGAAACACCTGTTAACATCTACACAGTCTGTGAAGGGATACAATTTGGGAAACATTGCCCAACTGATCCCTTTTATTCCTCTGTCCCCTGTGCCTCAAGAATTCCATCTTCTTTCCTTGACCTTCTCCCAAGTCTCTCTACCTTATGCTCTTTCCCCGTCATACAAACTATCATTATTCATCTGTACACTTCCAAACTTACTCTTAGGAGGTTCTAAAATACCAGACACAGGCATATCAAAAACAAAACACATTTCTTCTCATAAAAACACTTCGCAATTCATTTTTTTCCCACTTTTCCTCATGCAATTTCCCACTACTATTCTCTAAATTCCAGCAGTCACAAAGTCTGCTTCATTCTTTCTGGCATCTCAGAGGCTACTTTTCCTCCACTTTTCTGTACTCACCATCTTTGTTCCTCATACCAGGTTACTCCAGTAAATGCTTAGTCTTGGGGTTCTCCATGTTGAGTTCATCCTATGCATTGCTGTCAGATTAACTGTCCTGAAATGCTCTTCTCATCACATCACTGCCATGAAGAATTTACAGTGGGTTTCCAATGGCCTGTCAGATTAAATCCAAATTCTGATGCCTCGATTTTAAAGCCTCTATCAAAAGTCTCTTTCATTTGCTTCATTTTCACCACTATCATTCTAATCTAGACAAAACAGTTTTCAAAATGGTCCCACATGCTCAAAATCTTCTCACTCCTAAAGGATTTTATTTATATTCTTCTCTCCCAATTAAAATGTCTTCCACTATTATATGCTTCCACTATTTAAAGATACATTTCCTTCAAAGCACATGTATGTTAAGCCTTTCCCAACAAGGCTGGAGAGAAGACTCCAGCAACCTAGGGGTGAGGGAACCCACCCAGAAACACCACTCTGGGGGCACAGTGAAACAATAGGAAACTCCAGGAGCCAATGAAGAGTTCTGGAGTTGAGGAAGACCTGCACAGAAGGCAAGTGCCTAGGTATCAGCAGAGGCCACCCAACTAGCCCTCCCACAGAAGACTAGGGACAGAAAGGGCTGTCCTACAATTTTCTTTGATTTTTAGACTGAGCTGCTTACTGGACCTGTCTCAGAAATAAGCTTAAGTGAGTAAATAAACTCAAACAGGGTCTGGCAGCTGGGAATGAATACTGGGTGGGGTGGATCTACTACCACCATGGCTACTAGCAGTGGGCTACCATTGTGGGGAGACCACAGGGGAGGAACAGTCCATAGGATCTTAGTGTACCACCAGCTCTGGCATACCTGCTAAGCTCAGGCAACCATCCTTAGAGTGAGCTGAATGGCCTTCACATCCCCCTGAAGGCAACATGTTATCAGGGGACACTGTTTGACACACCTCCAAAGAAATCTGGCAACAGCTTCAGGACCCCAATCCAGTGGGGACTGAATGCTGATGAAACAATCAGGCCCAGACTGAGGACAAATAAGTCAGTAAGGTAGGACCAAGTCTCCTCTGCAACCAGAGAGTGGCTTCTGTCCCCATCTTCTACAGAAAAATCAGCGTGTATATTATCTATCTCCTAAAACCACACTGCTACATGGTATCCAAACAATATTTTGCTATATACCGACACACACACACACTTTTTTTTTTCATTTTTTGCTTCTCTTCTCAATTTTTTCCTTAGGATTTTTTTTTTCCCCTTCTATGTTGTTCTTGCTGTAGTTTCTTTGATCTGGTTTGCTTTCATTGTATTTCTATTTTTTTCATTTTTATTTTCTTCAATAGCAAGGGCTCCACTATTTTTATTATGTTTTTGCAGCCCATTTTATTCTTTTTTTTTTCTCTTTTTTGTTCTCTCTTTTGGGATAAGATTTTTCTGTTCTTCTCATCCTTCCTACATAAATTCCTCACACAATAACTAAGATATTTCATTATTTTCTTCATCTTATATAATCATATTTATAACTTTCCTTATCTTTTTTTTTTTTTTTCTTTTCTCTTTTCTCTGAGGGCTGAGGGATCATAGCATTGGTCTGGCTGGGGGTCATAGAATTGGTCGGCCTCAAAGTGACTATGAGCTCATGGTCTAGAGTGTCCTTCTAACTTTACTCTTTGGAAAGACAATAAGTCCCCACGTGACATACTGCTGATTTTTTTCTATTTAGTGTAAGTGGGGTCTTGCTTTTTCCCAGGCTGGCAAGGAGCTCCTAATATTGAGAGATCCAACCAGCATAGTCACTCAAAGTCCTAGAGCTGCAGGTATGGGTCAAAGCACTCTGCCAAACATTATCATTTCTCCCATCACTCTCTTTCACTTTCTGTCCTTCTTCTTGCTTTTCTTCAATTCTTTCCTTTCACCACACTCCTTCCCTTTTTTGTTTCTTCATCTTGTTTTTCCACTCTCCCTTCACTTTCTTTACCCTTCTCTTCCTTTTGGCCTTATACCAAAAGGCCACTTCAACACCTAAGATCAGAGACAAGATAATTTAAAGTGAAGGAGGTACCAAGAGGAAAAAGTAGGGACAGGGAGTGAAAAAGAAGAAAACACACATGAGGAAGAAAGAGCAGAAAAATTCTGGCAACATGAAAAACCAGAACAAAGCAAACCTCCCAAAGAACCATGAGGTAGATACCACAAAGGATTCCACCAATAAATAATAAATGGAAATGACAGAAAGGAAATTTAAAATATGAATGGGAAAAAAACAATAGATAAAATTGACAAGAAAATGGAAAATAATCAAAAGGACATCCCAAAGCAGAACCAAAAAATGTATGAAAGACATGAAGAATATAGAAGGGATATAGCAGAGATAAAGGAACTGAAGGAGTTAATCAGGGAACTTAAAGATGCAGTAGAAAGTATCAATAACAGATTGGACAGTAGAGAAGAAAGAATTTCAGAGCTAAAGGATAAACTCTAGAGCTAAGCCAGGAAGTCAAAGAGGCAGAAAAGAAGAAAGAAAAAGTAGACATTAGCTCAGAGAATTATGGGAATTCACAAAGTATTCAAATATATTAATTATAGGGATCCCTGAAAAGGAAGAAGAACATACCTAGGGAATGAACACTCTACTGGAGGATATCATAAATGAAAATTCCCAAAACATCACCAAAGATTTCAAAATACTCATTCAAAGGGATATCAAACCCCAACCATCTCAACACAGAGAATCTCCAAAACACTTTGTAATAAACCTATCCAAAGTCAAGACAGAAAAAAAAAAATCTACAAGCAGCAAGCAATGGAACTATTGAGGCAGATCCATCGATCTGATAGTAGAATATTTAGCTGAAACTTTCCAAGCCAGAAGAGAGTGGTGATTTCATTTAATCTACTTAAACAAAACCATTTCAGTCCAGAATCCTGTACAATACTAAATTAAGCTTCTAAATTGATGGCAAAATCAAATTTCTTATTGAAATGCAAACATTGAGAAAATGTGCCACAAGACAACCAGCTCTACAGGAAATACTGCAAACTATTCTACACATTGAACATCACAATGGACCACCAGAAAAGTAAACACCCAAAAGCTAAAGGATAAAACATAACTTCCACAATAATAGCTTGGACTTTAACACCCCTCTGACAGAACTACACAGATCCTCTAAACAGAATCTAAACAAAGAAAGAAGGGACTTAAATGTGACCCTAGAAGAAATGGTCTTAATAGACTTATACCAAACACACCATCCCAAACCTAAGGAATATACATTCTTCTCATCAGCCCATGGAACATACTCCAAACTACATCATATCCTATGACACAAATCAAACCTCCATGGAATTAAAATATTTAAAATTATACCTTGTATCTTTTCAGACCACGAGGCAATAACAGTGGAACTCAACTGCAATAGAAATTTTCATCCCCATACAATAACATGAAAACTAAACAACCTTATGCTGAATGACAGTTGAGTCAAGGAGGAAATTATTAAATTCCTTGAACATAACAACAATGAACCTACAAGCTACCAAAACTTGTGTGATACTGCAAAAGCAGTCCTAGGAGGGAAGTTCATCTCCTTAGATGCCCACATCCAAAAACAGAAAGAGAACACATCAACAACCTAATGAAACATCCATCTCAAGGAAATGGAAAAAAAAAAAAAAAGATCCAATAGCAAACCTAGCAGAAAATAAATAGCCCAAATTAAATCAGAAATAAATAAAATTCAAAACAAAAGAATCACTAAGAAAATGAAAAGATAAACAAAATCAATAAACCTTTAAACCTTTAGCCAGACTAATTAGAAACAGAAGAGTAAAATCACAAATAACCTCAGTCAGAAACAAAATAGTGGAAATAACAACAGTTACCACAGAGATATGAGAAATTATTTCTAATTACTACAAGAAACTCTATGTCCAGAAACTTGACCATATGGAGGAAATGAACCAATACCTGGAATCACACTATCTTCCTAGACTTAACCAGGAAGAAACAGATCTCTTGAATAGACCAATTATCCAGCACCAAAATTAAAGAAACAATAAAAAAGCTGCCAAAACAAACAAACAACAAAAAAAAAACTCTGTAACTCAGATGAGTACACACCAGAATTCTATCAAACATTCAAAGATGAGCCTGCACATAGGTCATCTATGTACCTATTCCAAAACATTGAGAAGGAAGGATCTTTCCCAACACAGTCTATGAAGTAAACATTACCCTGATACCAAAACCAGGAAAGAATGCAACTAAAAAGGAAAACTATGGACCAATTTCACTAATGAATATCGAAGCAAAAATACTCAATAAAATCTTTGCTACTAGATTCCAGCTACACATTAAAAAAATTATACAGCACAATTAAGGTACATCCCAGGAATGAAAGATTGGTTTAACATACGGAAATCTATAAATGTAATTACTATATCAATAGAAGCAAAAACAATCCATATGATCCTCTCAATAGATGCAGAAAAGCATTTGATAAAATTCAGCATCCTTTTCTAACAAAACACTTAAGAAAATAGGCATAGGTGGCACACTTCTTAAACTGACTCAAGTCTCTGACAAACCCACAGCCAATATCATACTGAATGAAGTAAAACTGAAAGCTTTTCCACTTAGAACTGGAACCAGACAAGGTTGCCCACTATCACCACTACTATTCAACATAGTGCTGGAAGTTCTAGCCAATGTAATCAGACAAGAGAAGGATATAAAGGGCATCCAAATGAGGGTAGAGGAGGTCAAACTCTCACTCTTTGCTGTGATATATTATACATAGAGAACCCCAGAGACTCAACCACAAGACTCCTAGAAGTGATCAAGAAATACAGTGATGTCTCAGGTTATAAAATCAACATCCATCACCAGCATTTCTATACACCAATAACAACCAAGTTGAAAAGCAAATCAAAGACACAGTTCCCTTCACAGTAGCCTCAAAGAAAATGAAATATCAAGGAATATACCTAACAAAAGAGGTGAAGGATCTGAACAAAGAGATTTGAAAAACCCTAAGAAAAGAAATGGCAGAAGACACAAACAAATGGAAGAACATATCATGCTCTTAACTAGGAAGAATCAACATTGTTGAAATGTCTATATTACCCAAAGCAATCTACAGATTCAATGCAATCCCCATAAAAATACCAATATCATACATTGAAGAACTGGAAAAAATGGTTCTTCATTTTGTATGGAACCAGGGGAAAAAAACCCATATAGCCAAGGCAATTTTTAGTAATAAAAATAAAGCCAGAGGCATCACTCTACTAAACTTTAGGTTATTATTACAAGTCCACGGTGATCAAAACAGCACGGTATTGGCACAAAAATAGACACACAGATATATGGAACAGAATATAGATGAAACCAGTCTCTACTTGCCATTTGATCTTTGATTAACCAAACAAAAGCATACACAGGGGAAAAGAATCCCTATTAAATAAATGATGCTGGGAGAACTGGATAACCACATGTAAAAGATTAAAACTGGAGCCATACATTTCATCACTTAGAAAAATCAATTCAAGATGGATAAAATATTTAAATTTAAGGCATGAAACGATAAAAATCCTAGAAGAAAGTGTGGGGGAAACTCTTGATGTCAGCCTGGGGAAAGGTTTTATGAAGAAGACTTCTGTGGCAAGTGCAACAACAATAAAAATAAGCAAATGGGACTTAAACTGAAAACCTTCTGCACAGCTAAGGACACAGCAACCAAACCAAATAGACAAACTTCAGAATGGGAAAAGATATTCACATAGATATTATGAATCTAGGGTCTACAGAGAACTCAAATTGATCAACAAAAAGAGCTAACAATCCTATCTATCACTTGGCAAGAGATATGAGCAGAACCTTCTCCAAGGAAGACAGACGAGTGGCTAACAAACATGAAAAAATGCTCATCATCCCTAATCATCAGAGAAAGGCAACTCAAAACTACCCTAAGATATCACGTAACCCCAATTAGCCCCCCAAGATTAGCCCACACTACAAAGTCCCAAAGCTGCAGTTGTTGGCATGGATGTGAAGAGAAGGGAACACTTTGCACTGTTGGTCAGACTACAAACTCATACAGCCTTTTTGGAAAGAAGTATGGAGATTTCTTAAGGAACTCAAATTACATCTCCCATTTGACCCTGCAATCCCATTACTAGGCATTTCCTAGAAGAAAAAAAAAATCATTTTATCATAAGGATATTTACACCATATTGTTTACCACAGCTCAGTTAACAATTGCCAAAATGTAGAAACAACCTAAATGCCCATCAACCCAGAAATGGATTAACAAACTGTGGCATATATGTACCATGGAATACAATTCATCCATTAAAAAAGATGAAGACTTTACATCTTTTATATTAGCCTGGATGGAGCTAAAACATAATCTTAATAAAATATGACAAGAATGGAAAAGCAAGTACTTCAAATTAATACTGAATACTAATATGAAGCTAGCAGAAGATTTAATACCACATAAAAGAAATACTCAATTCAAGTTGTGGGGAGGAGGAACGAGGGAGAGAGTGGGGGAGGAGAGGAGAGAAGTGTGCTCCCATTTAATGGGGACAATGTAAAGATATATGGCACACTTCTTGGGTGCGAGACACGACTACAAGAGGGACTTTACCTAATAAATGCAAACACTGTAACCTGGTTATTTGTTCGCTCACGTTAACCTGAAATTTTTAAAAACAAACAACAACAACAAAAACATAGATGGCACGGAGGGGGAACAAAAAAAATTGGAAATTTTTTTTCTGTTATGAGCCAAAGAGCAACTACTCAAGTCTGCCTGTACAGCACAAAATCAGTCATAAATAATATATAAATAAATTACTATGGCTGAGTTCTGATAAAACTTTACAAAAACAAATGATGACTATAGCTGCTAACTCCTGGTTTACATAATGCGTATTTTACAAATTAATTTACAAAATTGCTTGACATAATTGCTATAAAAACGTTCAAATTGTGCCTTATGTTTTTGCACAGTTAAGGTATACATATAAACCAAATAAATTACAACTCTTTTATTATATAAAAGATGGAAAAGTGTCCTTTATCAGAGAAAACAAATTTTTTCATGCCATTAAATTCTGAAGGAATTTTCTCACATTGGGCTTTATGTATGGAAGATAGAATATAATGGGGAATATTCTAAATAAAATAAGCAAAAGAAAATTTTATAGTACTTCTTTTTTAAACAAATTCTAGATAAATCCATGGGCATTTTCCCAACAGATCAGGTAGACAGCAGAAGAGTTAAACAGGGTCCAAGGTACAGACTTTTCTGATGATCTAATCTAACTCAGTAGAAGGCAGAGTCTAGTGTACCCAGAAAAGTCTAGTGTACATGTTCCATGTATCACAGAACAGACTTACTCAAATATCAACAGTGATAGAACTAGATAGAAGAAAATGTGGGGCTATACTCTCTGATCTAGGCCCAGAATGCTGAAATTCAAATATGGCTTTAAGGACCAGATAAGCAACTGCTTAAGCTAACAGCTTATTATAGCAGTGAAGAAGCTGAGCCATCTAAAAAGATAATCTTATCTCCAGGAGATAGGCCACTGTGGTAAAAGAGTTCTGCTTTTATCAAAATTACCAAAGTATAGATGACAAATACTACCAAAGATTACAAAAGACAGCCCTAATTTCAGTGACACTTTAGGGAATGAATATGTTTTTTAATCTACAGTAACTTTATCCTTCCTAACAAATGGCCATTAAGCATTCTCAAAATCACGACCCAACTGCAGTATGATTTGATATCGTCCTTGATTTGCTATCCTTAGGCTATAAATTCCAAATGTCTTTCATTTTCTGGAAACTTATATTTCAAGGTTAGTCACAATCATTTGCCCTTTCCAGGTATAAAAACATCCTGTTCTCTGAGGAAATTTCAAAAAACAGTACACGTATTTGCTTTAGCATTGGCAGTGTAGCATGAGCCCTACTTTATATTTAATCTGGTTATTTTATACATTAAAGAAAGAAATTTTTAAAGTACTTCTTATCATGGCATTCTTAGTAAAGGGAAATCAGTCACAGTATGATTCATAAACGACTTGCTGCAAAAAATGAGTGCTTGATTTTAAAAGTTTCAACTCCCACCTGTCGGTATGCCCTTTTTGTCTGTCTAGATCAGAAAGAGAACCTTTAATAAGGTCTTTAAGTTCCCAGTAAATCAAAGCATTTGTTTAATGTAAGCAATTATCATATCATCTGCCAAGGTGTTTCGGCCCCATAAGAATACTTTCAAGAAAATAAATCTATGAATTGCACTTTAGAATTAATAAAAGAGCAGCAGACAGCATAAAGCATTATATAGGTTTTCAACCTTATTTCTCAATTGTTTCTCTACGATACTAGACAACCAGATACCATGTAAAAGTACTTAATGTCAAACCTAAAATGAAGGGCACAATCTAAAAAACAAGATCAAATCTGTCTAACTCTATGAAACCCAATAGGAGTAACTGATTATACAGTTACTGTGATTAACTGTGAGGGGGGGACCCAATGGTCACAGAGAGGCAGTTGACTTTAAGCGCTCTTGATACCAAATTGCTATATAAGAAGGGCTCAAGGGCAGCCACCTAGGTGGAAGTCAGGGGTCTACAGAGCACATTCTGAAAGCTAGTTTACGTGAACAATGTCATCACCAGCACACTTCATTCAAATTAATGGTCAGAGACACAAAATCTAGGATTGTATCCTAACATTTTATTAAATATTATAATTATCAATTATAGCATTCATTTAGTTTCTTCCTTTCACAAATTAAGCTATGGAACTGTCAGCCTGAGGCCTTTAAACATGTTTTCTGACAATATTTTTCTTTTTAGCACCTTTTTAAATGACTTACAAAAAAGCTGATAGGCACCAGCAATAAATTTGAGCTAATTTTATAATTGTACAAAACTATATGGCTTAGGGGTATATTCTAAACTCAACTAGCTGATTAGCCCTGCTCTTCAAACAAAAGGGGAAAACATCTGGCAATACCAGATTTCCAAATACACACCTTGATCTGCTGTCCAATAATTATCTGTTACTTAATTTTCTGCCTCTTTAGCTTTTTTATCTACTGCTTCTTAGTCCATAGGTATTTCTATACATCTCAACATTTGGTAGCCAAAATATTCCTTTTTTTCTTTTTTTGGATTAATATGAGGGCTCAAATGATTAGATTACATTATTTGCATTTGTTAGGTGAAGTTCAAGTTGTAGTTGAACCCTTCACCTAGGGATTATGTTGTATAGCCTTACATTGTGTCCATTACATGAGAGCTTACCCATCTTCCACCCCTTTCCTTTTTCTTTTTTCTCCCCTTCCCCCACTCCCCACATTAAATCCTGACACCTGCTAGAAACTCAAATTTGGCCTCAGTTTTTGCTTTAAAGGCATAAAAATCCAACCACTACCTGCCCTCCTTCATTAACAGGACAAGATAATTAGAACCCTCCAAAACTACAGTTGACCCTTGAACAATACTAGTTTGACATTTCACTGGTTTAAAATTCATGGGTTCACTTTTATGTGGCTTTTCTTTTACTTCTGCCACACCTATAAGACTACAAGACTAACCCTTCTTCTTCCGCCTTCTCAGACTATTCAAGGTGACGATGATGAGAAGACTATCCTCTTCTTAATAAACAGTAAACATATCTTCTCTTAATGAACAGAAACATATCTTCTCTTAATCAACAGTAAATATATCTTCTCTTCTTTTTTTCTTAACATTTTCTTTTCTCCACCTTTCTTTATTGTAAGAATATAATACATATAACATATAAACTATGTGTTAACTGTTTATTAGCAAGGCTTCCACTCAACAGTAGGCTATTAGGACCAGGTGTGATCCCTCATGCCTGTAAACCCAGTAATTTGGGAGGCTAAGGCAGGAGAATAAGTTGAGGCCAAGGGTTCAAGACCAAATTAGCCAACATAGCAAGATCACACACAAACACAAAAATACAAATTTAAAACTGAGCCATGGATGGTGGCACACACTTGTAGTCCCAACTATTTCAGAGACTAAGAAAGCTCACTGAACCCAGGAGTTCAAGGTTGTAGTGAGGTCTAATCATGCCACAGCACTCCAGACTGCACAATGGAGTGAGACCCTGTCTCAAAAATTTAAAAAGAAAAAAAAAATACTAGGCTATTACTAGGTAATTTTTTGGAGAGTCAAAATTACACATGGATTTTGACAGCACAGTGGATCAGTGCCCCTAATTCTCAAGGGTCAACTATATACATGTTTGATTCAAAAATAAAAAAAGGAAGATCATGGGGAAATATTAACAGAAAGTTTTTAACATTTAAGAGCCAGGGCAAGAAAACAGTAATTTTCAATCATTGCACTCTCAAAGACACAACTAAGTCATACTTAAGTTAAACTAAATGTAGAAAATATGACATAGCCAGTAATTTCAAACTCAGTCTGAAGTAGAGGGCAACTAAGTATTGTGATAGAGCCACTGAGTCAACATTATAATCAGAGAAAGCAGCAACTGTGTGATGTGCAAGAGACTGCTGCCTCTCCTCCAATGCCTGTTCTCTTCTTCTACATTAATAGAACTTTTACCTGATCAGCTATGTTACCTTTCCTGGCCTCAGGTATAGTTAGGTGTCACCATGGGATCAAGTTCTCTCTAGTGGAGCTTTAACAAAAATGATGTGCAATTTCCAGACTGTCACAACCACAGCCTTCTCCTCCCTTTAACCACAACCAGGCCTTGGTAACAGGGCAGACTGAATCATGCACATGAAGATAATATCCCTAGGACTTTGTTGGAGAAAAACATGAAAGGAGCCTAGATCCCTACATGATAGCTTGGTGCTGAGATGCATACCTGGAACTCCAACATGAGAAAGAAATTCTACCTTGCTTGAAGCATTGCATTTTGGGGTCTCTTTCTTGTAGTATCTAGCGCATCCTTAACTAATATAATGAACCAACATCAGCTCCCTTCATTTTTTTTCACTGGGGAAATGAAAAAACTGAAGGACAGAGAGGATGAAACAACTTGGCAGAAGGAAAATCGTCACAGCAGAGTTCAGGCAAGACAAGAGAGTTTCTTGACTTCCAACCTGGTGTTCTTTCCACTGGACCTTCAGTAACACGAGGCCTGCACATTCCACATCACTGCTTCCCATCCACAGAATTTTAAGATCTATAATTCAAGGGCTGAGCAAATTTAGGTGACTATGAATTCTGATGATCTCACTGGCTGCCATTTACTAAAAGTACATCCAACTGCAATCAAATTCCTGCCTTCACAATTGATTTCCTTCTCAGTTAATGTCACATGCTACTTATAGATTCTGAAATCAAAGTCTAAAACAAGATAAAAGGCAGGAAATTCCAAGTTATAACTGATTGCTATATAGAAAAACAAGACCTTAAAGTAAGAAATAAAAGCACAAACTTAAATAATGTCTAATTTATATTTTCTCTAATTACTCTTGAATAATTTTTTTAAAGTGCCATGTATGTGTATGTATGTATATGTAGATAAATAAGAGGATATGGATATGTAATAGTAATTTTTTTAATACATAGACTTATTTATCTCTAGAATTTTTATAGTATCCAATCTAAATCTTCAAAGAAGTCCTCGAAATTTGCTCCTTTTTGATATTTTATATTATCATAATTTTTTTAAAGTTTTGCTCCACCAAAAAAAAAAATTAGTCAAATAGCTCAGTATATAACATTTTAAAATAAAGATTTTATGTTCATACAAAATCATCTTTATGGAATATTTACAATAAAACTGACAACCATTTTAAATATCTTATTGGCCAGAAAATGTTTATTCTGCCTCTCCCAAAACCAAAGCAAAGGCACTGAAGGCCAGGAAGGCTATACTAAAAGGCAGCCATAGCCACAAAAAAAGATCTGTACATCACCCACCTTACAGCAGCCAATGACAGTGGGTCTCCAGAAGCAGCCCAAATATCCTCAAAAGAGCTCCCCCTGGAGAAACAAGCTTGACCACTATGCCATCATAAAGTTCCCCCGGCCACCGAGTCACCCATAAAGAAGACAGAAGACAACAACACACTTGCGTTCATTGTGATGTCAAAGCCAAAGAACACCAGATCAAACAGGCTGTGAAGAAGCTCTATGACACTGACATGGCCAAGGTCAACACCCTGATCAGGCCTAGAAGAGAAGAATGTAAGTTCAACTGGCTCCCGATGTTGGATGTTGCCAATAAAACTGGGATCATCTAAACCAAGTCCAGCAGGCTAAAAAAAATGTAGTAAAACACAGAATGCACATTATAAGTATCAAATTTTCCTTTAAATCACTTCTCTCAAAAATGACTCAAATTTTGAGCACTGGTTCTCTAAAATAATTTACTTAATTCTTAGCAAATATGAATATGGTAGAAAGTATATATAGCATAATTATGTCACATGTGTGGTTTTCTATAAAATAATCAATTCCAGAAAGAAAAAAAAGAAAAGGAATGACAAACAAGCATGTCTAAATATTGGTAATAGATACACTGGAGTTCATAATACTATTCTATTTTTACATCCATGTGAAATTATCTATAATAAAAAAATTTTTTAAATGCCATGTATGTGACTCTTACTAGTGGCCACATAATATTCTAAGCACTTTACATATATTAACTCATTTAATCTCCACAATAACACTGAGCTAAGTACTCATTTTACAGATGAAGAAATGGAGGCCCCAAATAGACAGCTAATTCTCCCAAGGTCACATAGGAAGTAGTAGACCTAGAATTCCAATCCAAGTAGTCTGATTCCAAAGTATATGCATATAGAAAAGCCTGCAAAATATAAATTATGGATCATTTTTATTTTTTGCTCATTCCTAATTTCTAACTTTTCCAAAAGGACATGTGTTTTCTAATTTTAATGAAGTTACCAAAATACGAAAAATTTTATTCAGATTCTAATACATTCTTTATAAGTAGAAGATATAACTTTCTATGAAGTTCTTTCTATGAAGATATAACTTTCTATGAAGTTCTTTCTATGAAGAAATCACAGCAAGCATAGAAAGCCATCCTTTAAGGGTGCCATAAAATGAACTGCAACAAAGTAGGAAAATTTTCTAAATGATAAAAGATTACTTTGTTGGTATTTTTACCCATCCTTTATGAAAAGAGTAATCTTGAAAAGAGGTTAATGTCATTGAATCAGGTAGAGTCAATTATGTTTAGACCATTTAAAAAGTTGTTCCATTTTCAAGAAGAAACACAGTCAATATAATTTTCCCAATTAGAAACCTAGGAAATTCTACACCAAAATAAAAACTCTCACTCTGGAAAAGAATTAAATAGACGGATTGATTGCAAGTTAATAGCAACATTTTTCTTAATTGCTGCAAAGTGATCAATCAACCTCATTTGCTATTTTTCATAAAAACTAAATTATTAAGTTCATGTAGATATAGTTTATTTATTTTAAACCTCATACTCAGTGCTAATGAAAGCAAAAGACCAAATGAACAAAAAAACTTTACAGGAAAATAGTAAATTTCTCTACATTAACTAAGTCGATATAGCCCAAAATGGACATGGAGAATATATTCCAGTCTCAAATGGATATAATTACAAAAACAAAAACAAAACAATCAACCGTCAGAACCATCTGAAAATGTTCAAATGAATAAGATGAATAGTGCACTGTTAAGCATTGACACACATTCTTTTGCAAACCCTAAGACTGCCAACAGAGAGAATGGGAAAACACCTTTAATTTGATCAAGTTCACAGTCATGCATGCCTCTATCATTATAATAACAGAACAACCTGACACAGAGAGCAAAACAAGTGGGCTAAGTGGAAAGGGGAAACACAGATCTGGATGCAAATCCTGGCTCCAGCACTGGCAATTCAAGTTTAGGAAATCACTTACCACCTTGGAACATGTTTCCTCACTGGTTAAACAAGGTGTTGTGAATAACAATATAAAGCATGCCAGGAAGCCAGGAGAGTCTTGCACACAGAGCACTTTACAAGTGCTTCCTCCCTCTCTGGATACCTTGTTGGTCAAGGAAGGTGAATGATGGAAAAGAATTTGAGCTTAAGTCATATGTAGGAAGTCTCTCACCAAAGACCAGGGTGGGCTAGTATATGTAAGCCACCAAGTAGAGAAATAAAACACCATTCCAAGCTTGAAAAAGATACCTGTTCAAAATACAGCTGACTTTTAACTTGACTGCCCAAAACTTTTCAACGTCACACTAGACTGTAATAAAATCTAAACTCCTTATCATTACCAAAGGGCCCTACATAATCTGGTCTCACAACTTCCCCTTAATCAGGGGACCTGAGCCACACTGACCTTCAGTTTACTCCTTGAAGCTCCCCAAGTTCTTTGACCCCTCAGTCTCAAGTGTTCTTGTCCTTATGTTTCAAACAGCTAAATCCTCTCTCCCTTCACATCTTCCCTTGAGCCTTCCCTATCATATCACTGCTCCACCCCAAATCTCAACTAGTTCCCCATCTGTTACCACTGTGACCTGCTCTTGTATTCTTCATAGACTTTATCACAATCTCCAAAGATGGTCCCTTATTTCTGCTTCCCTGCTGCTTCTTCCATCTCTCCTCAACCCTGTATCCTGGGAACTGGTCTCTCTTTTGACTACTATCTCCCTAGCATATAACAAATACTATTCAATAAAGATTCACTGAATAAATACAATGCATGACATACAATTTAGAATACCATGTTGAATTAAAAGCTTCCTATGTGCCAAGCAATCCACAAAACACTTTAATTCCACTGGATTTTCACAATAACTTTGAGGTACTATTAACTCCATTTCCCACATGAGGAAATAGGAGCTCAGAAAGGAAGTAACATGCCTGAGGTTATACAGTGTTATTAATAACCAAGATTTATTGAGAATTTTACCATGTGCCAGACAGGTACTGTGGAAGCTCTTTCCATATATTCTCTCACCCAATATTCAAAACATTCCCATGACACAGTATTATTATTAACCTCATTTTCATATGAAAAACCAAGTGAGGCGAAGAGAGATCAAAATTAATTATCTAATTATGTAAGAAGCAAGGCATGGATATGAATAGTCTGTCTCCAAATCTCACATGCTTAACCAGTTATAGTTGGCACAAAGTTTTTGTAAAATTAAGATAATCCAGTAAAGCATTTCACGAGAGCCAAGCACATAACAAACATGTTTAAAATATTACCTATTACTCTAAAGCCAAACCTTTTTTTTTTTTTCATTATATCAGGTTGCATCCCAGAAAACCAAGTAAATCTTTAAAAGAATACTTGGGTTTGAATATACAGTGTTAAATCAATCAAGTAAATCTTGGATATACAGTGCTAAATCATGTTATCAGCATATAGCTCTGTATCTCTGTATATACTGCAATACTGAAAACATGTAATGACATCCAATGTGCAAAAGTTACATTTTAAAAAGATGTTCCATACCCAGAACACAAAACACAAAAATTTTCAGTCTAACCTTAGTCCTCATCCTCTTGAAACAACACCAGCAATACATCTCCCACATTTATATATATGGGACACGTATATATGTTCTTTGATAGTATACTTTTATTTCATCATTGCCATTCACTCTAAGTTCAATTAGCGTCTAACAAACAATAAAGATTGGCCACTTTCAGCATGGCAATTATTGTAAGTCTATGCTTCTTGCCACTGATAGTTAACACTTTCATATCTACATGTCCTGTTGATCTTTTAAAATAAGTAAATAATCATTGAAACGAATGAAATCAATTACTTGCCCAAGTGATTGCCTCAAACACTACCACACACAGATGGCAAGGCTGCTACAAATCAATACTTGCTGGCAGGTAACCCCACCACGTGACAGTTCAAAACACAGCTCAATGAGACAGGGAAATCTGTGTGTGGATGAGTGCACTTACAAAAACAGGATTTGAAATAATGTGATAATGTTCAGGAAGAAATGCCCAGAAGCAGGAAGATCAAGAAGAAGTCACTGCATGTTCTTTCTCCATTCCTGCAGATGCCCCAGAAAATGAGAGGCTTGAACTAAAACTTGGCATCACATTCTAGGCAAGAGAATATGAGTTTACGCTTTGAGGGGACACGATGAAGAGCTCAGATCAGTCTCTAAAGTCCCTGCCAGCTCTGAGAAGGTTATCATTACCCCTTAAGACCTCCTCGCTTCATTCTCAAGGGCCTAGTGTCTGTTTAGCAGCTGCACCTGATCAAATGCCAGAAAGAAGAATCTCAAGTGGGGAGGATTCCTCACTGACCAAAGTTGCTGTATTATGACCCTGGACTTTCATGTTTCTTTTTTTTTTTTTTGGTTAAATCACAGCTGCGTACATTAGTGCAATCAAGGGGTACAATGTGCTAGTTTCATATACAATCTGAAATGTTTTCATCAAACTGTTAAACATAGCCTTCATGGCATTTTCTTTCTTTTTTTTTTTTTTTCCAGTGGTAAGACAGAATTTATTTACAGAAAAGAATACAGAAAACACTAAAGCTCCTGGTAGAGAGAGAGAACTCAAGTGGGGAGAGAAAAGCTCTCTCCATTTCTCTTCCAGTCTTTCCCCATCTCCCCCTTTAGGCTTTTAGTCTCAGAGCATATATAGGTGTATGGGTTCTTTGGCCAGGAAACGAATGAACACAGTCCCTTCCGCAGGGGGCAAGGTGAATGAATGTGTCAATGAATGGACACAGTCCATTCATGAAAATGAGGCCTAGGAAATTCACATGAAATTGACCTAGGCATAGGAAATGGGGGTTCCACATTTAGTCCTAAGTGTAAAGTGAAGAAGACACCAAGGCACAGGTGTCTCCTCGGCAGTTGTCTGGCCTTTTTGGCTATTGGAGCCTCCAGTGGGGGTTGGAGGTCCCCCTCCTTGCCTGTCATTCAGCCCACTGGTTCTTCAGCTGGCTGCTGCTGCACCTCCCACCAAGTAGGAGGTGGCAGGTCTGCCAGCTCCGCTGAGCTGGCTAGGGTGCCAAATGTCCTGCATCGATTCTCCCTCTCTGAGTAGAAACTCTAACTGCTGTTAGGGAAAAAAGGCAAAGACTCGATCTAACTTCTTCCTGATGAATTGGGCGATGATAGAAGGGGGCAGTTAGGGTTGCTCTGGAGGGAGAGTGATACAGGGGTTCATGGACTGGAACCATCTTTATTGCGTGTGGCTTGATGACATTTCTGGAAAACATAAATCTGATTATTATAATCAGTAATAGGCAAAGGTAGAACAGCATCAGGTCAGAAGCACTTATTCAGTAATGCTAAAAGAAAACCATATTAAGATTTTTCTTGCTGTTTCCTAAACGATAACTTCAAACTTTCTTTTGGCTCACAAGTGTAGGTGGTCTGTGGTTGGCTGTCTTCATTGTCTGCCTTTGTAGAAGATGGAGGGTTCCAGGATTTTACTCATGAATGATGTATGCAGGAATCGACTCCTATAACTTTAACAGCTGTGGAAGAAGACAAGATAACAGGAAAGGGGACTTCCCAAGTTGGAGTTAGGGAAGGTGAATCAGAAGGAAGAGTTTTGATCATGACTAGATCTCCAGGAGGGAAAAGTTCCTGTTTTAGTTAGTATGTCCCTCCCCAAAAGGGGAGCAGGACTTTCAGGCATGATTAGGGAGGCATGAGAGAATAACAAGTCATCCCAATTGCAGCTTAAAGGCTGGGAGAAACATTTGGTAACCAGCTTTCCAGACACCCCCTGTATAGTTATGGATTTGGTGGATAAAAAAACCAGGGTTAGAGAGAAGTACAGAAAAGGTTGCTCCAGTGTCCCAAAGAAAATTTATCTCCTGGCACTCTACTATAAGGCACACCTGGGGCTCTTGAGGGGTGGCACAAGCTGGAGCCATGGGAGTTTGTCCCAGGCACCCTCAGTCCAGTTTGGGCTCTGATGGCATCACTGTCCCAGGAGGTCTTCACCTCTGGGGACAGGCCACCCTCCAGTGGTTACCCTTGCATTCTGGACAGGGGCCAGGTGGCTTGCCCAGCCAGTGGTGCTGCTGGGGGCAGTCTTTTCTGAAGTGGCCAGTCTGACCACATTGGAAGCACTTGTTTTTAGCTCCTCTCGTTTCCCTCTGCCCCTGAAAGTTGCTCGTTTGTTGGAGTGCCATTACTAGAGCTGTCATTCTTTTCTGTTCCTTTCTCTCTTTTTCCTCTTTTCTCTCCAGGTCTCGGTTATAAAAGACCATAGTGGCCATTTTAAGAAGATTCTCCCGGTTATGGTCTGGGCCTAGAGCCAATTTCTGGAGTTTTCTTTGAATGTCTGGAGCCACTTGAGTGATAAGTTTGTCTTTTAAAATAATCTGATCCTTTATGGAGTCAGGTGCTAATTGGGTGTGTTTTCTCATTGCCTCCCTAAGCCTCTTTTTTTTTTTTTTTTTAATTAAATCATAGCTGCATACACTAGTGCAATGAAGGAGCACAATACAATGGTTTCATATACAATCTGAAATGTTTTCATCAAACTGCTCAACATAGCCCTCATGGCATTTTCTTAGTTATTGTATGAAGACATTTGTATTCTGCATTTAGTAAGTTCCGCCTGTATTTTTCAAAGTCTTTTTTGTTGTTGTTCAACTTCTTTGTCTATTTTTCCACTAGAAAATAAAGTATATTTTTTTAAATCAAAGATTAATACTGGCACAAAATTAGTAAAAGCTGAATTATTCCCATAAAGTTATTTAGCTTTATATTTCTATCACACATTGCCTTAGAAGAAAACTAAATGAAACTAGAAAATTTCTTTGTGTATTTTTCTTTTTTTTATTAAATCACAGCTGCGTACATTAGTGCAAACAAGGGGTACAATGTGCTAGTTTCATAAACAATCTGAAATGTTTTCATCAAACTGTTTAACATAGCCTTCATGGCATTTTCTTTCTTTTTTTCTTTTCCAGTGGTAAGACAGAACTTATTTACAGAAAAGAATACAGAAAACACTAAAGCTCCTGGTAGAGAGAGAGAACTCAAGTGGGGAGAGAAAAGCTCTCTCCATGTCTCTTCCAGTCTTTCCCCATCTCCCCCTTTAGTCTCAGAGTATATATAGGTGTATGGGTTCCAGGAAATGAAAAGCCAAAATAAAAAATTGAAAAAGAATATGGTTAGAAGATATAGACATGCAAAAACAGAATTTAACAGAGATTCAAGAAAAAATAAATTCTATCACAAGTAAAGTATCTTTAATTTTTTTTTGATTAGGCATACATTTACTAATGAGAGTAAAAATGAGAGTTCATCACTTTTAACATTTCTATTTCATACTTTCCAGGGTAGTAAAGCAAAAATGGGAACAAGTCTTTAAAGATGACTTGGCTTTATTTGAATCCCCTGTCAACTGTTCAATTGCAACAAGATGCTTCTTCCTCTGAGCTGAGGTTTCCTTATCTGTCAAGTAGTAGCCATGTGATAGTTTTTCTATGAAAAGACATAGCATGAGTAAAGTTCTTAGAACATGATGGGTGCTCATTGAATATTAATTCTGCCCCTATATTTCCTTCCTTTAGGATGTAGATTATTTCTTCATAAAATCCTCATCAATATCTCAATAGCATGTCTTTTCAAAGTTTGTTTCACAAATGGTACTTGGAGAACTGGCTGGCAACTTGTAGAAGACTGAAACTGAACCCACACCTTTCACCAGTAACAAAAATTGACTCTCACTGAATAAAAGATTTAAACTTAAGACATGAAATTATAAGGATTCTTGGAGAGAGTACGGGAGAAACACTTGAAGAAATTGGTCTGAGAGAATACTTTATGAAGAGGACCCCCCCCCCCTTCCTGGGGTCCTTTGTTGAAGAAACACCAAAAATACATTACTGGGAATTGATCAAACTAAAAACCTTCTGCACAGCTAAGAACACAGTAAATAAAGGAAGAAGACAGCCCTTAGAATGGGAGAGGATATTTGCAGGTTATGTTTCTAACAAAGGTTTGGTAACCAGAATCCACAGAGAACTTAAACTTATTAATAAGAAAAGAACAAGTAATCCCATTTCATTGTGGGCAAGGTACTTGAACAGAAGCTTCTCTGAAGAAGATAGGCGCATGGCCTACAGACACATGAAAAAAAATGCTCATCATTTTTAATCATCAGAGAAATTGAAATCAAAACCACTTTGAGATATAATCTACCTCCAGTAAGACTGGCTCACATAACAAAATCCCAAAACTACAGATCTTGGCATGGATGTGGAGAAAAAGGAACACTTCTGCACTGCTGGTGCAAGTGCAAGCTAATACGTCCCTTTTGGAAAGAAGTATGGAGAATACTCAGGGATCTAAAAGTAGACCTGCCATTCAATCTTGCAATTCCTCTACTAGGTGTGTATCCAAAAGACCAAAAATCACTTTATAACAAAGATATCTGCACCGAATTTTTCATTGCAGCTCAATTCATAATAGCCAAGTAATGGAAGTAGCTCAAATGCCCATCGACCCAGGAATGGATTAATAAATTGTGGTATATGTACACCATGGAATATTATGCAGCCTTAAAAAAGATGGAGACTTTACCTCTTTTATGTTTATATGGATGGAGCTGGAACATATCCCACTTAATAAAGTATCTCAAGAATGGAGGAAAAAGTATCCAATGTACTCAATTATTATGGAACCAATTTACAATCCCTCACACTTTCAAATGAAGAATAGATCACAACTATGGTCCAGGACGAAGGAGAAAGGTGGGGAATGGGAGAGGAGCAAGGAAGCTAGATGGAGGGAGGGTGAATGATGGGCTCACACCTATGGTGCATATTGCAAGAGTTTGTGTTGGATCTATTAAGTATAGAGTATAAAGGTCTTAACACAATAATTAAATCAATGAGGTGAGGGATATATTAACCAGTACAATGTAAGCATTCCAAATTGTATATGAAATCAGCACATTGTACCCTATAAATGCAGTGATGTAAACATGATCTACCTGTTTAAGATTTAATAAAGAAAAAAATAAAATTTATTTTTCTCTAGGATGGCACCTGTGGCTCAAAGGAGAAGGGTGCCAGCCCCATGTACCAGAGGTGGTGAGTTCAAACCCAGCCCCAGCCAAAAAAACTTCAAAAAGAATTTTTTTTTTGTTTCTCTCTTTTTTTAATATCCTTTATTAAAAATAAGTACTTGCCTGTGAGCTATTCAGGCAATAATTAGCAAATTAACTATTTTGTGGGATCATCATATTGACATTTTATAATGTCTTTACATTATTCATACTACACTATTTTTGAGATACTGATGTAAGAGCCTAAATAGTCCTTACACGACAGAGTGAGTGACCCTTCACCTCTAAACACAGGCAACCAGTATACTTTAGAGTTTTCATAGAACCCAGCCAACCTGCCCCCTTGCCAATTTTGAGATGATAATTGCTTTTTGCCTCATTTATTTCAGGTAATAAGCCTTTACAAAACTAACTGAATCCTACAGCAGTGAGGACTATTTTGTTAAAGCAAATACTATTCAAAGTAAAAGCAAACAATCCACCCCTAATTTTTTCTCAGCTCTACACCCCACAACATAGAGAATAAATATGAAGTCATAATTTCAGCAACAAACTGTGTTTCTCCAACTGTGGCTCTGGCCCTGCCTTCTACAGTGAAATTTCCAGCTGCTTTGTTTGGTCCCCAAATACTCTGAGGAGTCCACAGCAGTGATCTTCCTTGTATCTATGAATATATTAAATAAGATTTAACCCAAATATGGGGAAAGGGCAAGGAAGGGGAGGGAAGAGGTGAGGTTGAGGTGGAGGGAGGGTAATTGGTGGGGCCCCACCTACAGTGCATCTTAGAAGGGTACAGGCAAACCTTACTAAATGCAGAATACAAATTTCTTCATACAATAACTAGGAAAATGCCATGAAAGCTATGATAATCAGTTTGATGAAAATAGTTCAGATTGTATACAAAACCAGCACATTGTACCCCTTGATTGCACTAATGTACACAGCTATGATTTAATAATAAAAACAATACAAAATTCAAAATTATTTATTCCAGGGAATTAGAGGGTAACTCAGCATTAAAAACTCAATAAATAATATTTATCAGTTTAATGGAATATAGAAAAAAACTATAAAATGGTCTCAATAAATGCAGAAAGCAACATTTTATAAATTTTAACATTTCTTAATATTTAAAAATTTTTACTATAATAGGAAGGTAATGACCTGACAGTGAATAAATATATATATTTTTAAAAACCTTTGCAAAGGAGGAGGAGCCAAGATGGCAGTCTGTAGTAAGCTTTCCACAGAGGCTCCCATCCAGAAAGAGTTAAAAGACAGAAATTTAGCAAGAAAGCCGATGGTTTGGATCTGAGCCAAAAGAGAAGGTTGAAGAGCCCACATCAACCTTGCTGGGGCAACCTGTAACCCCAAAGACGCAAACAAAAGATACAGAGCACATTGCCAGATGGATGGGAGTGCCCTGCCCCAGGAGAATAGCTCACAGTATACTCCATACCTCTCTACAAACAAGCAAGCAGAGTTCAGATGTCCTCCCACTCTACCCCACGGGAGAAACCCTCTAAAAACCAGACCTCCTTACCTAACTAGGGTGCCATGGCACTCTCCTGCAAGGCATAAAACTGTATAAAACTGTATATATTCTCTACTTGCAAGTTGGAACTCCCAGCACTCCCCTCCACTCTTACCCTGAGGTCTGGAGGCCTGTCCCCAATGAAGTCCAGATTCTGGGACATTTTCTCGAGGGTTGTGGACAGGGCTCAGACTGTTGCTGATCTGTGCTGATTTTCTGGCTCAGGAGTGGTGAGGGGAAAGTAAGCCAAGAGGAGACCAAGCCATAGAGGCAATCCCCTGAGGCACGGAGCTACAGCTGCAGCTGCAGGAACAATGGCAGTGGGGTTTGCACCCCTGGGGATGTTTTGAAGAGACACTCCAAGTCTCTCTGGGCCATCAGGGGAAGCTGGGGAGCTTCTCCGGTAGCAGCCATCAGCAGAGTGGCAACTGAGGCGCAGGCCTAGGGAGTGAAGGGTATGCCTGAGGTGGTACCGGCCAGGGAGGAGTGTGGGGATGATTCCCAGGGCAGAGACTGCTTTACTCAGCTTCAGATTCACCTGGCCCTCAGGGGATGAAAGCTGAGACAAAAGGCTGGAACTCACGAACTTAGTCAGACCCATTTGCAGCCCAACATCTGATCCACAGGGGAAAGTAACAAATTCTGTGACCTTGTTCTGTTCTATCAGCAACATCAATCAGGGACAGGGCTGAAACTGAGTGAATCACCCCATCCCCTATCAAGTACCCAGGTTGTCAGTCCTCACCTCCCCCTGCCAAACAGTGACGGAGAGTGGCAGATTGTCTGAGGAGCCACAGAACTCCTTGTGACCCAGGCAGGTGCAAATCTCTGGAGCATCTGCTCATTGGAGGAAACTGAATTCCAGCCCAGTGGGATTATCAGTGACTGGGTGTGACAGAGGGGGCAAGGGGGGGAAGGATGCATCAACCTTCCTAGACTAATCTTCTTGCTGGGTAGGGGGGGGAGCTTGATCTCACAGAGCACCAGAGCAAGTTATACTAGACCTTCCAGCAGACCCCTGCTATCTAGTTGCCAGAGACTTTCAACTCTTCCATTTGAGGCCGGTGCTGGCTGGGACAATTAATTGGGACCTCTTCAACTGAGCCAATCACCCGAGGACTTTTCAAAGTGGTACCCTGGGTGTGTTGTAGTGGGAAAGTTTGATTTTCCTTTTCCAATTCTTGCCTGTGGGAGGCGTGGGGAATTAATTGCTGGTATTTCTCCACAGCTAGAATCCAATCCAGAGTAACTGATTCTCTAGGGTAAGACAGAGACCAGCTGAAAATAAGACGAACCACTTCACCCCACAACACCAAGAAGGTCCCCAGTTTCACAAGCAGTAGTACTGTATGGGTCCTTGGCAAAACTCTAGGGGAAAAGGTACAGACACCAGTCCAAGCTTTCAGGCAAAGGACTGGTCAATCACTACTACTAGAACCCCCAACCCAACTTGTCTATCTACTCATCCAGCCAAACGACGTAAAATTAATCATGGGGCGGAATCAACGAAAAAGCTCTGGAAACATGAACAACCAGAGGAGATCAACCCCCTCCCCCCAGGAACAACTTGCTGGATGCAAATCATGATGCTATGCATAAACAGATAGCTGAGATGTCAGAAATCGAATTCAGAATTTGGATTACAGACAAGATTGATAAAATAGAGGAAAAGTTGGATTTAGAAATTCAGGGACCATCTCAAAAATTGTCTCAAGAAGTCAAGGAATTCAAAGACCAAATGACCAAAGATTTTGACACATTGAGATGAGAAGTTGCAGCCCTCAAAGATCTGAGAAACACAGGAGAATTCCTCAGCAACAGAATGGAGCAAGCAGAAGAAAGGATTTCTGACATTGAAGACAAAGCTTTTGAATGCTCCCAAACCTACAAAGAGGAAGAGAAATGGAAGGCAAAAATGGATCATTCTCTCAGACAGCTCTGGGATAACTCAAAGAAAACCAATATTTGCCTTATAGGGATACCTGAAAATGACAGAGTGGTGTCACAAAGCACAGAGTCTCTTTTCTATGAGATTATGAAAGAGAATTTTCCAGACATGCCAAAGAGGCATAGGTTGGCTGACTAGGTACAAAAACTCAGGCCAGATATCTGCTGTATCCAAGAATCTCATCATACCTTAAAAGATAAATTTAGACTCAAGGTGAAGGGATGGTCATCTATATTCTAGGCAAATGGAAAACAGAAAACAGCAGGTGTTGCAATCTTATTTGCAGATACAATAGGATTTAAACTAACCAAAGTAAGGAAGGATAAAGATGGACATTTCGTATTTATTAAAGGTACTACTCAATATAATGAGATTTCAATTATTAATATTTACTGAGGCAACCAGAATGTGCCTCAATTTATAAGAAAAACTCTAATAGACATGAGTAACTTGATTTCCTTCAGCTCCATAGTAGTTGGAGATTTTAATACTCCTTTAGCAGTGTTGGATAGATCCTCCAAAAAGAAACTAAGTAAAGAAATTTTAGATTTAAATGTAACCATTCAACAACTGGATTTAACAGAATCTACAGAACATTTCATCCTAATAAAATTAAGTACACATTATTCTCATCAGCTCATGGAAAATACTCCAAAATTGACCACATCTTAGGCCACAAGTCTAACCTCAGGAAATTTAAAAGAATAGAAATTATTCCTTGCATCTTCTCAGACCACCATGGAATAAAAGTTGAACTCAACAATAACAGGAATCTGCATACTCAAACAAAAATATGGAAACTAAACAACCTTATGCTGTGCGATAGATGGGTCATACATAAGATTAAAAAGAAAATTACCAAATTTTTGGAACAAAATGACACTGAAGACACAAATTATCAGAACCTCTGGGACATTGCAAAAGCAGTCCTAAGAGGGAAATTTATAGCACTGCAAGTCTTCCTCAAGAGAATGGATAGAGAGGAATTTAACAACTTAGTGGGACACCTGAAGCAACTGGAAAATGAAGAACATTCCAACCCCAAACCCAGAAGAAGAAAAGAAATAACCAAAATCAGGCAGAATTAAATGAAATTAAAAAAAATAAAAAGAATTATACATCAGATCCATAAATCAAAAGGTTGGTTCTTTGAAAAGGTCAATAAAATAGATAAACTGTTGACTAACCTAATCAGGAAAAAAAGAATAAAATCTCTAATCTCAGCAATCAGAAATGGTAAAGACGAAATAACAACAGACCCCTCAGAAATTCAAAAAATCCTTAATGAATATTACAAGAAATGTTACTCTCAAAAATATGAAAATCTAAAGGAAATTGACCAATACTTGGAAGTACACCACCATCCTAGACTTAGCCAGAAGTGGAAATGTTGAACAGGCCGATATCAAGTTCTGAAATAGCATCAACTATACAAAAATCTCCCTAAAAAGAAAAGCCCAGAACCAGATGGCTTCATGTCGAATTCTATCAAATCTTTAAAGAGGAACTAGTACCTATATTACTCAACCTTTTCCAAAATACACAAAAAGATGGAATACTACCCACCACATTCTATGAAGTGAATATCACCTCGATCTCTAAACCAAGAAAAAACCCAACAAGAAAGGAAAACTACAGACCAATATCACTAATGAATATTGATGCAAAAATATTGAAGAAGATCATAACAAACAGAATCCAGCAACACATCAAAAAAATTATACACCAACACCAAGTGGGCTTTATCCCAGAATCTCAAGGCTGGTTCAATATACATAAGTCCATAAATGTAATTCCACACATAAACAAATTAAAAAATAAAGACCATATGATTCTCTCAATTAATGCAGAGAAAGCTTTTGATAATATCCAGCATCCCTTCATGATCAGAACACTTAAGAAATTTGGTATACAAGGGATATTTCTAAAACTAATAGAGGCCATCTACAGCAAACCCACAGCTAACATCATATTGAATGGAGTTAAATTGAAATCATTTCCACTTAGATCAGGAACAAGGCAAGGTTGCCCATTGTCTCCATGGCTCTTCAACATTGTAATGGAGGTTTTAGAGATTGCAATTGGGGAAGGAAAGGCGATCAAGGGTATCCACATAGGATCAGAAGAGATTAAACTTTCACTCTTCACAGATAATATGATTGTATATCTGGAAAACACCAGAGATTCTACTACGAAACTTTTAGAAGTGATCAAGGAATATAGCACTATCTCAGGCTACAAAATCAACACTTGTAAATCTTCATATATACCAATAATAGTTAAGCCAAAAAAACAGGCAAGGACTCTATCCTTTCAAAGTAGTACGAAAGAAGATGAACTATTTGGGAGTTCATCTAACAAAGGATGTGAAAGATCTTTATGAAGAGAACTATGAAACTCTAAGAAAAGAAATGGCTGAACATGTCAACAAATGGAAAAACATACCATGTTCATGGATGGGAAGAATCAACATTGTTAAAATGTCCATACTACCCAAAGCAATATACAATTTTAATGCAATTCCTATTAAAGCTCCATTGTCATATTTTAAAGACCTCAGAAAAAATAATAATACTTCGTTTTATATGGAATCGGGAAAAACCTTGAATAGCCAAGACATTGCTCAGGAATAAAAACAAAGCAGAAGGAATCAGGCTACCAGACCTGAGACTGTACTATAAATCAATAGTGATCAAAACAGCTTGATATTGGCACAAAAACAGAGAGATAGATGTATGGAACAGAATAGAGAACCAAGAGATGAACCCAGCTACTTACTGCTATTTTATCTTTGACAAGCCAATTAAAAACATTCAGTGGGGAAAAGATTCCCTATTTAACAAATGGTGCTGGGTGAACTGGCTGGCGACCTATAGAAGACTGAAACTGGACCCACACCTTTCACCATTAACTAAGACAGACTATCACTGGATCAAATATTTAAACTTAAGACATAAAAGTATAAAAATACTAGAAGAAAGTGCAGGGAAAACTCTTGAAGGAATCGGCCTGGGTGAATTTTTTATGAGGAGGACTCCCCCAGGCAATTGAAGCAGTATCAAAAATACACTCCTGGGACTTGATCAAACTAAAAAGCTTCTGCACTGTGTAGCAGGCAGACAGATCTCAGAATGGGAGAAAATATTTGCAGTTTATGCCTCCGACAAAGGTTTAACAACCAGAATACATAGAGAACTCCAATGTATCTGCAAGAAAAGAACAAGTGATCCCATCTCAGGGTGGGAAAAGTACTTGAAGAGAAACTTTTCTAAAGAAGACAGGCAGACAGCCTACAGAAACATGAAAAAATGCTCACCACCCTTAATCATCAGAGAACTGCAAATCAAAACTACTTTGAGATATCATCTAACTCCAGTAAGATAAATCACATAACAAAAACCCCAAACCAGAGATGCTGGCATGGATGTGTAGAAAAGGGAGCCTTTCTACATTGCTGGTGGGAATGCAAACTAATACATTCTTTTTGGAAGGATATTTGGAGAATACTTAGAGATCTAAAAATATACCTGCCATTTCATCCTACAATTCCTTTACTAGGTATATGTCCAGAAGACCAAAAATCACATCAAAATAAAGATATCTGTATCAGAATGTTTATTGCAGCCCAATACATAATTGCTAAGTTGTGGAAGAAGCCCAAGTGCCCATCGACCCATGAGTGGATTAATAGATTGTGGTACATGTATACCATAGAATATTATGCAGCCTTAAAGAAAGATGGAGACTTTACCTCTTTCATGTTTACATGGATGGAGCTGGAATATATTCTTCTTAGCAAAGTATCTCAAGAATGGAAGAAAAAGTATCCAATGTACTCAGCCCTAATATGAAGCTAATTTGTAGCTTTCATAGGAAGGCTAAAACCCAATTATAGCACAAGAATACAGGGAAAAGGGAATTGGAGGGGAGGGGATGGGAGAGGATGGGAGGAGGGAGGGCGATTGGTGAGATCACACTTACGGTGCATCTTAGAAGGGTACAGGTGAAACTTACCAAATATAGAATATCAATGTCTACATATAGTGATTATGACAATGCCATGAAGGCTATGTTAAACAGTTTGATGAAAATATTTCAGGTTGTATATGAAGTCAGCACATTGTGCCCCATGATTGCACTAAAGTATACAATTATGATTTAATAAAAATAAAATAAAATAAAATAAAAACCTTTGCAAATATAAATGCTGAAAAGTCAGGAGGAGCCAAGGTGGTGGCCGAGTAACAGCTTCCTTGCAACTGGGCTCGGTGAGACTGGGGAGAGAAGACTTCAGGCATCTCTGGCTGGCGAGATCTGCCCAGAAACATCCCTTTGGGGACACAGGGAGACAGCGTGAG
>CAUYON010050931.1:0-19747 GCA_963573935.1 Arctocebus calabarensis | reverse complement strand
GGGGAGGGGGTGAAGGGAGGGTGATTGGTGGGATCACACTTACGGTGCATCTTAGAAGGGTACAAGTGAAAATTACTAAATATAGAATATAAATGTCTTCATATAGTGATTAAAAGGCCATGAAGGCTATGTTAAATAGTTTGATGAAAATATTTCAGATTGTATATAAAGTCAGCACATTGTGCCCCATGATTGCACCAATGTACACAATCATGATTTAATAAAAATTAAAAAAAAAAAGATATCAGAGGTGGGTGGCGCCTGTGGCTCAAAGGAGTAGGGCGCTGGCCCCATATGCTGGAGGTGGCGGGTTCAAACCCAGCCCCAGCCAAAAGCTGCAAAAAAAAAAAAAAAAAGATATCAGAGGCACAGTTAGAATTTGTAATAATTTAGAGATGGAGAAGGAAGGACATTTTTCATTACACAGGATTCTGGCATTACTAACTAATGCCATCCAGGTTAAAGGGCACCAACTCTCATTTTTCCAGCTGGGATAAATCACAACACTCTCAATCCTAGGTTATTATAGCACAGTCTTTAACTTAATTCTTTTCTCCTTCATTCCAGTATTTTATCATATTGGTCCCTTTGAAAATATGCTTTGTGTTTCATGAGTAGAAACTCAAAAATTAGGTCTAAAACTAATTGCTGAAGCTTCGCTATTTAATTTTGCATATTTGGAGAGAAGTTCATTGAACTCGTTTGTAGATATATGAAAAATGCTACAAAACAGTAATAAATCAATCTTAGCAGTTTTTTCCTTTTAAAAGAATCAACCTAAATATAAATTGGCTAAACTACTCCTTAATGTCAAAGATAAAATGATTTAATTCTCGGGTACAAGCACACTTGGCAAAAGTGAGGAGGAGAGTAATTCTCAGCCAACCACATTTCTCAGAAAGGAAGTTCTTTGACATGAGGGGATGTTTCCAACTGGCAGAGTTCAGGAACAGGAGACTTTCCCAAAATAACAAATTTGAGCCATCTTACTCTATTGTAGAAATAGGAAAAAGTCATTTCAGAATACTTTTTCATTGAGCTAATAATACAAAATTTATTGAAATTAGGAATAAAGATTGTCCAAATGTAACTGTTAAACCAAATGTAAAAACAGTATTTTTAAAAATCCCAAATTCAGTTTTCATGTTTGTCTGTTTTTCTATGAGTGAATACACATAGTTTACTAAGTATTCCTTCTTACTCAGAAAATGAAAATAAAATAAAATTTTGGCCTTTATGAGTTAAGATAGTTCTAATTTATCATTTACTTAGAAGCCATTTTCAGGGAAATATACATTTCCATAGTGAATAAAACCATAAAAAATGGAAGTGATACATAAGAAGGAGAGGGAGAATTAGTAAATTAGACTATGATTGTTTATTAAGAAAAAATCTGTACATGAAATAAAATCAAACTTGACAACATGAGTTAGTAGTTTCAAAATATGTCACAGTAAAATTTCAAAAAAGACACATGAAGATTAAAAACACTAATTACTTTTATCTGCATGGTTTAAGAAAAATATGTTTAGGAATAAAATTCCATGGCTAAGCCGAGGACATGATTTGGTAGCTAGAAGGCTAAATCGAGGCCATAGCATATTTGATTTGGTCTAAACTGAATGTTTGGCATGTTTATTTGTTTAAAATAACATAGTGGACAATATGTATAATTTGGAAATTCTTACATCAAAATTTGAATTCTCTACTTCTCCCAGGGAAAAAAATATCAGAAGATCTGGCCACTCTAAGGTCACCTATCTGAAAGATTCAACTGAAGCTGAGTCAAGTCTGCCCCCTTAGACTTGGCACCCCTTTCTCCAGTTACCTACAGCTCTCCTTCGCCCATTTTGTTCATTTACTCAAGCAGCCCACTCCCGAGGTCCCTTGTAGTAGTGCAGATAAGCTTAATTCCAGGGTCCCATAACTGGTATGGAACAGAAGTGGGTAATCTGGGCAAACTATGACCAGGAGGTTAAATCAGGTTATAAACCTGTTTGAAATAAGAAAAAAAACCTGTTGCATCTTTAAATAGTCAAATAAAATCTTGGAAAGGATATTTCATAGAACATGAAAATTATTTGAAATTTTAATTTCAGTGTTTATAAATAAAGTTTTATTGACACACAGCAAAGGTCACTAGTTTTCATTTTACCTGTGGCTGCTTTTGTGCTACACGGGTAGACTGGGGTAGTTGCAACAGAGACCCTATGGTCCACAAAGCCAAAACTGCTTATTATTGTAAAAGAAAAAGAATTATTCAGTGATCCCTGTTAAAACATGGCAAGGAAGTCTTTATTCAGGACCATGGAGATAAGGTACAGGAACCTAGGGGTTTGGCACTTGAGGAGAGAGATTGGGTTTAACTTT
Source organism: Arctocebus calabarensis (assembly GCA_963573935.1). Lineage (NCBI taxonomy): Eukaryota > Metazoa > Chordata > Mammalia > Primates > Lorisidae > Arctocebus > Arctocebus calabarensis. The sequence continues at coordinate 17,377 of CAUYON010050931.1, read as the reverse complement.
AAATATAGCATGGGTAGTTGTGAATTTATAACCAAGGAACAGGGTCGGGGGTCAGGGGATGGAAAATTATTAAGAGGAAACATGAGGGGTGAAAGAAATTCTGGGTGAGCTAACCTAACAAGATTCTTGCTGAAGACAGGCCAGGGTGATCAGACGTCATCTGGGGGATAGAAGAGGATGAGGAAACTGCTCAGATATTGAGGGTGGTAGGTTCTTGCTAAATTTTATAAGGAAGAGCACAAATGAGCCTAGGAAAAGGTTCAGAAGCCTGAATAGAGTTTGGCCTTGTAATGAATCTTTGTCACCTTCTGGACCTTTATAAAAAATTTCTCTTTCCTGGTCTAGAAAAGTTAATGGAAATTAATGTGAGCCACATATATAATTTTAAATGTTCTAACAGTGACATTCTTTAAAAAGGAAGAAGAAAGATAAATTAATTTTAGTAGCATATTTTACTTAACCCAACATAGCTAAAATATTATCATTTTAATATTCCATCAATAAAAAAATTCTTGAGATACTTTACATTCTTTTTGCATTCTGTTATTGAAATTCAGTGTGTATACATTAGCAACTGTGAAATTATCAATATCAAAATGGAGTCACAAATGTCAAATCCTAACAAAATGGGGCCAGAAGGATGCAAAGGAGGGAGCTTCAGGCACACACACCTATAGGGGGCACTGTGCAAGGAGTTCCTCAAAACCACAGTATTGGTGATGACCCACTTGTACACTTGTCTAAAAAAGGCTGTTCCATCTATGAACTAACACAAACTCTGGCAACAATTTCTTGTAACCAACTTTCTTTGTTTCAGAACAACTTATATGGACTGGTTATTATTGTCTTACTTCTTCACATTCTCCTATTCTCCCCAAGATAAAACAACAAATCAAAGTCTTGAGCGTCTAGCTAAAAAAATTGAGCCAAGTGGTTGAGTCAAGGAAGACAAAATGATTGAGAATATTTTGCGTTACGACCTGGAAACTGTCTTTATCTTGTTTCCCTCCCATGTGTGTATGATCACAGCCTTAAAATTCAACTTCAGTTTTTGGCTTGAAGTCAGACCATTGCGTTAGCTCTCTAATCAAAACGTCTGGAATACAATGAGACCAATACATGGTTTTAAATATAGGGTTGTATGAGAGAATTAAAGGTCTCGATTGAAGAAAAGGTTAAGAGGTCTGACATGTCTTAAACAGACTTCTGGAGGCTTTCGTTCACAGAGAAACCACAGTTTGGGTAAGAACCACAGTCTAGCAATGAATTAATGGAGAAAGTATATGGGCTGTTATATGCAATTATAGCTTCCGCATTGGGGTTGCTGAATAAAAATCAAACCAGTTTCTAAATGCTTTGCCCTTAGAGTAAGAAGAATTTTTATATAATATTGTCATTTTATTTGTAATTCCCATACATTTTGTTTTGTGGTCTAATTTGGAATTTTTTTCATAAAGTGGTTTGGATTTATTCTGTTTATTTGTTCTTTATCTGCAACCTGATTTTTTTCCTTCCATATTTTCATTCAATGACCTTCTCTGCTCCTGACAGATATTTTAAGGAGAAAGTGGTGCCTTTGTGCATTTTCTCCCATGTTTGGAAAGGAAACCCAGAGCTTTCTACACTGTTCCTACTTTGTCTACTTTTCCCACATTCCTCTCTCTGGTACCTGCCTGGCAAAAAGTCCTCATAAAGACCCTGGGTATAAAATGAAGAGCAATCTGTTAATCGGCTATTTGTTCAAAACTGCTGTCCTGTCTTCAGACATTGCATTGGCTGTACTTGGTCAAGAAAAGGTCCTATTCCTGAATCTGAGAAGTGCTAGCCTGGCAGGTGTCAGAGGTAGGTGACCTTTAAAGAAAATATTAACTGAGAACAAAAGCATTAGATGGTTTCTAAATGAGCCAAGGCTACTCATCCAGCTGCCCTTGAGCAATAAAAAAGGAAAGTCAGTGCATTATACACCGGGTCAGTGATAAAAGCCATGAAAAAAAAATAATCTTTCTAAGTTGGACAATGCTGATATTGGCAGTCCTTGAATGCTATTAAAACTCACATACTTCTTTTTGAGAAATGCTTAATGGGGCACAATTAAGCGCTCTGTAGAATTGAATGACCTTTAAATTGCTGTAATCTCATGAGGGAAACCTTTCATACACAGCATCTACTTTGGAAAGACCAAAGTGAAGATATTGTTACTCATTCAGCAGGCACGCCAAACCTATGCCTCGCGTCTTGCTCCTTTTGGAGTTCTTCATTGCCAGAGAAAAGCTGAGTTGCCGACCTCAAGATTATGTGTCAACCAAAGCCATCGCATGATAATTCAAAAACAAATTTGATGGTAATCAGAAAGGAAAATACTTAAAATAGGTAAAGCCTCAAACTGACAGTAAAGACAAATAGTTCTATCATCTGTCTTTTCCTTAAAAATAAAATACTTTTGCTCTTTTCTCCTCCTTCCCCCACGTGTCTCGTGTCTTGTGTGTCTCTCCCCCTCCTTCTCTCTTTCTCCTCTTTTCCCCTGTTTCTCTCTCTCCCCTCCTCCTTCATGCTGCTCTGCAGCTTCCCCCATTAATAAAGACCTTTCTTACCAATAAATAAATAAAATCCTTTGGATTATGCATTTTCTCTTCCCGTATGTTCCAACTTTTGTCCTTGTTAAGCCTATTTTTTAAGAAAAAATAAATACTATTGAGGGAATATATACAAAATTTTGACTTCAGAAATTAGTTCTGAATCTCGATGATTAACGTTTTTCCATAAAATTTATATTTAAGAAGACAAATCTACATAACAGTAGGACATTGATCACCCCAACTCATTTGCTGTCTCTCTCTTTACGGCAATTTATATCTACTATAGGCAGACTTTTGTTTGCTTGAGAGTAAGTTGTAGACATCATGACAGTTCTTCCCTAATACTTGGGCATGTATTTTCTAAAACCTAGGAAGATCTCTCACAATAAGCAGATAGTATCAGCACATCCAAGAACTTTAACCTTGATAGTATCCGCTCATGTACAGTACATATTCAAATTTCTCCAATTGATCCAGAAATTGCATTTAGGCTGTTTTTTGTTTATGTGCTTGTTTTGGATCTGAAATCCAGTTAAGCATTAAGCATTTTACATTCTTTATTTGCTTTTATGTTTCTTTAGCCCACTTTAATCTGAAAATACCCTCAGCCTCCCTTTTCTTGTGGCTCTTAAAATGTATATTTTTAAAGTATCCTGGCTAATTATCTTGTGAGATGTTCCACATGATCTGAACTTATCTGATTTCTTCCTCAGGGTTAGTTTCAGGTTAAAAACTTTTGGGAGGAATACTAAATACTATATAGGTGATGCTGTTTGCTATTTATTGTAACACATCAAGAAGCAAATAATGTCAGCTCTTCCCATTAGAAGTGTTAAGTTTGGTCACTTATTTCAGTGGCATCCACCAGATTTTTCCACGGTAAAGGCTTCTTTCTTCTTTTGTAATTAATATATAATTTGCAATACAATGAGACGTTGTGAATAATGTACTCTCCAAAAAACTTTTACTCAATGCTTTTGGCATATACTGATGAGCCTTAACTAAAGCTATTACCACATTGAAGGCTGCAAAATTATGACTTTTCTAATTCTATCATTCCTTTTGTGTACATTAGCTAGCATTTTTCTTTACTGTCAGTAAGGCGAAGCTTTTGCTCTGAAACTTCTTCTTATTTTTTAAAGCACCATCATGGAACCACAGATTACCCAAATTTGGCCAACTAGAGCCCTTGAAAGTGAATTTTTTTTTTAATATGGAACGCTTCACAAATTTGCGTATCATCCTTGCACAGGGGCCATGCTAATCTTCTCTGTATCGCTCCAATTTTAGTATATGTGCTGCTGAAGCGAGCACTGAAAGTGAAATTTTAATCTGGAAGTGCTCTCAGTACTTGTTTGTAATCTTAACAAATAATTTCAGCCATCTTTTGTGTGTGTGTGTGTGAGTAGAGACTCCTGCTAATGTCATGGCTAAATAGAGAAGAAAGTGACTAACCATAACATTATTTTTATGTGCTTAATAACATCTTTCATTTGTTGTATCAATCTATCAACTCTAAGTCAAAAAATGTGAAATAAATGAGAGTTATCATCATCCTTTACCTGTATCCTGATTTGGAAGGACCAAGAACAGTGGATGATTTTCAGTGGTCAGCCAATGAAGGTTAATTGAACACATTGAATTAATAATAAAACCAGAACGTCAAAGCCATAAAACATAAGGTAAAATATTAAAATAATAAATATTAAGGGTCTAATTATATAGAAATAAGCCCTTTTGGTATTCATAAGTGATTTTTATTTCCTTGTTACAATTTGAAATTTCCTCCAAATTGTTATCAGTACAGTTCAGGAGATAGTCCTTCACTAACTTTCCCTTATTTGATTTCATAGGAGATATGTGCTAGAGTTATAATTTGTAATAGCTTCTAGGAGTTCCTTTGATTGAACAGATTCAGCACCCTGGTAAATAAATATTTCTTCTTTTCTATCAGTAGATATTGCTTCCTAGACCAATACTCTTTTGCCAAAGAACTGTATACCTGGGAAAAAAATTACTTAATAGAATTTAGAATGTTTATTAAGAAAGTTTTTCTTAATAAAATTTGGAAAGGGCTCTAAAAGAGAAAGGATGAACTAATATATTAATATAAACTTTCCTGTCAGGAAAACTATAAATGGCAACTAACAAATAGATAGTGGTATGCATTTTGCATAGATAAGAAAACCTACCTATTACATAAATTGACATTTAAAAAACCCCTGCATGCATAAATTGTCATTGTGTCATTGTGGATTATCTACAAAGTGAGTAATATACTCATGGATTATTCAGGGCTGACTGTAAACAGCTTAACCCAACCAGGAAACTTGATCCTACCAGAAGATAGTAAATCATTCCTTTTTTAGAGGTTTAGTATTATATTCAAGCTCCTGTCCATTGATTTAGTAAATGGAAGAGAGTAATTTCTTTTTCCAAAGTTTCTTTTGCAGTTTAAGTTTGAGTTGTCTACATTAGTTTATAAGCATGATGAGTTATTTTTACATTTTTTCCAAATAAGGCAAAATATCATTTATGATTTTACAATAAAGTGATTATTTTAAGTCCCAATGAAGCATATGTGTTGTATGTGGATGGGAGAGGGAAAACAGATGGAATTTCCACTGAAAATCAGAGATATCAAGTCATTATGTAAAGAAAGAAGGCAAATTATATAGTAGTAGCCTTTGAAAAGATGCCAGAGATATATGAAGATACAATAAAATGTCATACTTTTTAGATTGTTTTATAGCAAGCACTTTTAATGTAATAAGTGTTTTACCTATAACTATTCCACTGGGGCTCCTGTATATATTAAGGAGACATTTTCAATCATACTGTATCAACTATCCTATAATATTTATCTTGTTTTATGTTACCAATCTTACATAACACCCTTGATTAATTTTCAGGCCTTGATGTACTATTATTAAATTAGGGATACAGCCCACTAAATTAATAAATTATTACTGTGGAAGTACTCTTGTCTTCTAAATGTATAAGTGCATTGCTTAAATTACTCTCAGGGAATAATTTACACATGATGAGGCATTGCTGGTTAAAAAAGCTTAGTGTATTTCTTATCTCTGGAAATGGTCCTAGACTAGATATTTAAGTAGATATCAAAGTAATTTTTTTTCAAAGATTTTTACTATTCTGGTGTTAAACATGCAACATTTTGAACCAAAAATTTCCATAAGGAACTAGAAGACCATTTTAATCGAGAGAATTTGCTCATGATTGTGAAAAGACTTAGCTTTCTTTCATTGTAGGATTTTTTTTTCTTGAAAGAGCTACAATAAAGTGAACACAGAAAATACTTCATTCAGATCAAGGAAAAGGAAATTAGGAATTGGCTGCTGTTGTAGGAATGATATCTAGCCCTCTTCTTTTTAAGTATTAAAAGGTAGAATTGATTGCTTCTAATTTCATGCTACTGTTTTTCTTGTTCTTGGAGTGTGTGTGTGTATCATGTCTGAGTTCTACTCTCTGCTTATAGGTGACACATGTCTCTGTCCCAAATTTAGTTAGTAAGAAATTAAAAAAATGAAAAGAAATGATTTCAGTGAAACTTCTCCTCTGGGTTATACACTCCAGGCCAGCAGTAACCCTGTCATTCTTATATTTTAAAAGCCCATCTGACATGTGGAATTGTTCTGGTGAATAAATACATACATGAAATACACCAAAAAAGTACACTATTATAAGGGAAAATGCCTTAATTATTCTGAGTCTAATTTTTTTCAAAATATCTGCCTGATTATTCAGTCTTTTCCCCATGAATCTTCTCCACCCTCATCCATACAGCAAAGGACAGAAAATGAATGGTTTATTGATTCAATTATTTGAGTTTCTGCATCAATAATCTATCATAACAAAGGTCCTCTTTTTGTTTTGTAAGAAACATCCAAATGAAACTGGCCTCAGCCTCCAAACTAAACAAAACAATTGCAAATAAAAAGAGTGAGCCAGGTGCAGTGGGTCACACGTGTAATCTCAGCACTTTGGGATGCCAAGGAGAATAGAGGATTGCTTGAGGTTGGGAGTACAGGATCAACCTGAACAACAGCCACTATGCACCCCTGCTCTGGTGTGGTAGGACTTAAGCCCAGGGGTTTGAGGTTGTAGTGAGCTTTAGTGGCACCACCACTTTCTAACCTGGCAAGAAAGAGAGGCCCTGTCTCAAAAACAAAGACAACATCAAAGCAAAACAAAACAAAACAAAAAACCTGGAGCTAAATGAAATGATATAGGGTAGTAAGTACTGATGGTGGTGGTGGAGATCAAGAGAGAATTTAAGATCTGTCACAGGCATGAGCCTCTTTTATTCTTCATCACGATTTTTATTTGATATAACACCAGTTGTTTTCTTTTTCTTCCCCCCAAACCCACTACAGTATGAATTTTGGTAAGATAATTACTGTTTGGATAAGTAAATGGTTTCATCCTGCATTACTTCAATTTTAATTATTATTATTAGTTATTTAGCACTTGTTTGTTTGAAAATTTGTTTACAGCATATTTTCTATAATTACATTGTCAAGTAATCAAAAGATTGTTTTTCATATTTTTGTACTTCGAAGTGTGACGATCTCCAGGTATCCTGGATTGGGAATTAATCTGTTATTTCTATTTTGACTGCTTTTAATAGCAAGCTTATTAAAATAGGTTATAATTAATAAACTGAAAGACAGGCTTAAATTCCTTTGTCCAAAGTTGAATCTAGAGTATTCATGCTTGTGTGTTCTTTTTTTTTCTTTTCTCCCGTTCCTGGTCTTTTTGTTGTAAAGGGGTCACATAAGGACGTCCTGAAAGGACTCTGTGCGCCATCTACCGACAGAATCTAAATTTCCAGTGTTTGGAGGCTGGGAATGACCGTGCATTCGGTTTTTAAAGCATTCTTTGAAAAAGGACAGGGGTTAGGAAAAGACCTTCTCAGACTCTATGGCTTAATTGTGATTGCTGGAGTAAATCTGAATTATTCAGAAAGCAGACATCAGTCCCTACTGCGAGTACAAGTTTTGGCGAGAATCCCGAGAGAGTCGCGGTAGCTGGCAAGAAGTTAGCCAAACCCTGAAATCAACTCAAAAGGGGAATTGTTTTTTTACCTGTGTTCTGAGCAACACTCCCTGCTAGTAAGTTACTGCTTAATAGGAAATGGCTTTATTAATGGCACATCCTGATAATCTTCAGTTTCCAATATTATTACAAAGAACTAATTTTATTATTTTATCAAAAACTTTAATAAAGGGTGGCAAGGAGATCCACCCTTCACTTAAATACTATCCACACAGCTTATCTATGTGTGTGAAAACTTAGTCCTTAGATATACAAACACAGAGCACACAAGTACCTAGAAGGTAATGCACATTTATGCTCATGTGTGTCAGCTGAGAAATATAAGCCCTTGGACTTAGATTAAAATGTTTCTCCCTCCACTTTGCTCCACTCTGTGCTAAATTCTTAGAAAGCTGGGAAGAATTGGGGTCCTCAATCTAAAGAAGTTTTCTTAATTGTAACGGGAGGACAGCGTCAGTTTGGAGGGAATCTAACTTCTCCGGTTGGAAGCTTGCTGGCTTGGAAATTAAAATTGACCGTCCTGATTCCCATTATCTTTTTGGGAGCAGCTGGAGAACTGAAATTTGACAGAACTCCGAGTACCCAGGAAACCTCCTTCTCCCCAATCTGCTCTTCTCAATCCAAGAGCAAGAAAACCTGCTTTCATAGTTTTAAAAAAGAAAAGGAGAAAAGCAAGAAAGTACAGTCAGAAAGAGGAAGTGGAACAGAGAGGAAAGATTGGCAGGCGAGGGAAAAAGTGGAGCGAAGAAAAGATAAAAATGGCAAAAAAGGTATAAGGGCTGGGACGATGCAAGGATCTTTATTTAACGAACCAAAGTCACACCCATCTTTCACTTTCAAATCAATCGTCTAGATCTTATCTGTTTCTTTTTAAAAGATCGCCTGCGTTTCTAAAGGAAGCTAGTCAAAACTCCTCTCCGCGTCCCACGCGTGGCTGTGCAGTTCCATCCGCGGCCGCTGAGACCAAGTGCAACCCCAGTGAGACTATTTGCAGGGGCGCGACTCTGGGAACACTCTTGTGACTGGTTATCACTGGGAACCTAACCGGATTAATACCCAGAGATGGATTAAGCTGGCTGTCACCAATGCGCCTAAAGATTATAATCCAATTTATGCATATTACAGTCAGTATTAACTTTGTCTGCTATTTTAAGACTCCCAGTTGCTTCGCCAGTCCTCAGAGGACAATCCTCCACGTTCTGATGCAACTCAGCAGGCTGTTAGGAGGGGAAGCCTCCCGGAGAAGGCAACTCCAAGTCTGGTCCTCGAGGGTCTGCACCCTGCACTCCCAGGTGCCTCGCCTTCACCTGGGCAACACTTTGTGAAGCTTCCCAGCCAGGGATTACCAACTAGAAAGGCGTCCCCTTGGAAAGAAATAGCATTCTCGTTTCTCTCTTGTTCATTTCATTTTTTAAATTTTCGGTGGCAGTGGCTGTAGGGCGCAGAGCAAGGTGGTGGGCGGGTGTCTGCGAGTGGATTGGGAAGGGGGCCAGGGGATTGTTGCGAGTTATAACAGCTTCAGCGATTGCTATTTTGATGCTTGTTTTTGTAGGGTGGCATTTCTCTCGCTCTCTCTTTAAATAAGTTTGTTTGGGTGTGAGTTCTTGCCTTTTCAGCACAAAACCACAAAAAATACGTGGTGGAAAGTAAAAGAAAGCCCACTCCTCCCTCCCCGTGCATGCTAACTAACGCCAAAGACTTGATTTAACACCCCTTCTCCGGCTGCTGGGGGCTGTAGGCAGTGGCTACATTCCAGCAGTTTTAATCCGTTTTTTATTGTGGGGCGAACGGAGTTTACTCAGGAGCTGGGGTGGCTCCCCAGCTGGCCGCTGTCCCTACTCCAGAGCCCCCTCCCTCCCACCCCCCTAGCAGGAACCTGTTACTTTAAGCGAGGCGTTCCAGTGTGGCGCTGCGGGCAGCCGGGGTTTCGGGAGGTGGCCGGTGATTGGCTCTTTCGAGCTCCCCCTGGCTCGCTCCCTTGGCCTCCCCGCGCGCTCCGCCCCGCCCGCGAGCCCTCCCTCCGCCCCGTGAGGCTTGGAGCCCGGGTGTCAGGCTCCACGGCGCATGCTCCGGAATCATCCTCCGGCCCTGGAGCTGCTGCTGCTGCTGCTGCTTTTGCTTTTGGGGCTGAGTTTAATAAGCGAGCGAGCGAGCGAGCGAGCGCGGGGGGGAAAAAGGCAGAGAATGTCCGCCATCTACCCTCCGCTCCTGGGCGCGCTCTCATTCATAGCAGCTTCTTCATGAATTACAGCTGAGGGGGGCGGGGGAGGGGGGGTACCATACAACACCCCAGCAAACCTCCGGGCCCCCAGGCATGGCTAGCTCGGTAAGTACATGCAAAAATAATAATAAAAGACCTCCTCCCCTTTCCTTCCTCGCCCTGCGCCGCCTCCGCCGCAGCCCAGACAGCGCCAGCGCTCCGCGGTTCCAATTAGAGAAAGGTTGGTACGGCTTGCAGGGAGCTGCTGCCTCTCCCTCAGCCTCCGCTCCCCTCCTCCCGCACCCCTCCCCCGGCGCGCACACAGACACACACACACGCACACACTCACACTCGCCCCTCCACCCCCCGCGCCTCCCTCCCTCCTCGCTTCTTTGCAATCACAAGAAGCGCACTCACACACTCCCTCTCGCTCACACGCGCGCACTCACACACACTCACACACGGTGGAAGGAGGCGAATAATAACTCAGCCATATTTCAGCCGCCGCCGCGGCCGGGAGCCGCGGGCACAGTCCGGGGACACGGCGAGCAGCCTCGGCGGCCGCACCTCCGCAAAACGCCGCGGCCGCTACGATGGTGCGTTCTCCGCGGCGCGCGTGTGCGAGCCGGAGTGTGCGGGCTGACAGCGGCTGGGCCGCACGCAACTTTGCCCCAGCGCTGGGCTGTGCGCTAGCCGAGGCTCGGCGGCTGTCCGCCCGCCGCCCTGCCGTTCTGAATTTCATTTCTGGGGGTGGGGGGAGGTGGGAGGTACTTTGGGGCCACTTTGGCTCTTGGAAGTGTGTTGCGGGGGCTCTGTTCGGCTGGCCTTGTAGATCGCGTGGGGCTTTTCGCGGGGAAGGGAATGCAGGGTGCTTTAAGTTATGGATGCCTTGTCGTGTTTTCCTGCGGGCGTGTATGTTTGTGTGTGTGACGACGTCTCATTTTTGGTGAGCACGAGCCCCGTGGTAAGAGCACGGGAGTTTGTGCCCATCAGCAGAGGCAGCCTGTAGTTTCCACTCCGCCTGGCACAGCGCTCCACACGCACGCACACACACACGTACACAAAGACTTCCTCGGCGTGTGCCTGTCGCCGCGGTACTTTCGGGGAGGGGGCTTGCCAGAAATCCTTGCGTTCCGTGGGGTCCCAGCCACCTCTCCTCCCACGCCGGGAAACCGCCCTGGCATCGCAGCCTAATTGTCTTCTAATTTGTTTCTAATGCATTTGTTGTCGTGCTTGTCGTGGCCGAGTGTGCTCTCCCTCTTTTCCCCGGCCCCCTTCCCAACTGGGGGTAACATTCCGTTACAATCCCGTCCGGTGTGGCTGCGGGGCCCGGGGCGCCCAGGGCCCGGCCGCCCGCGCAGGGTACATTCGCGCGTGCGGGGTGTGCGCGCCCACGCGCGTGAAACGTGGATGCACAGGACACCGCCGTTTCCTTTTATGTGCGTTTCAAGAAGGAGGGAAAAAAAATGTCAGGCGCAATGATCAGTGCCAAACCGTCGCCTTCCTGTTGTTCACGGTTGTCTCTCCTCCCCCTGCCCTCAGTGTGCCGTACAGGTGAAGCTGGAGCTGGGGCACCGCGCCCAGGTGAGGAAAAAACCGACCGTGGAGGGCTTCACCCACGACTGGATGGTGTTCGTGCGCGGTCCGGAGCACAGTAACATACAGCACTTTGTGGAGAAAGTCGTCTTCCACTTGCACGAAAGCTTCCCTAGGCCAAAAAGAGGTAGGGCTCGAATACAAAAGGGGTTTGATAAAAAATGTCTTTGCCTGGCTAGGAAACAATCGCTCGACCGGGGCGGTCCCCCTGGCCGGCTCCCCGCCCCCCGCGCCGCGCTCGCCGGCTCAGCCTCGGGATCCGGGTGCGCGGCGCCGCGCCGGCCAGGTCCCAGCTGCCGCCCGCGCGCGCGACTTCGGTTTCGTGAAAGTCGCCGCAGAGAAAGGACCGTCAGGTGTCGATTGTTTATTCATCTCAAGCCAGCCCTCGCTGGTCCTCTGGGGCTGGCCGCGGGTTCTGTGGGGAAGGTGCAATTAGTTGTTGGGTTTGGACGTGTGCGGAGTGGGGCTGGAGGGAATAAACACTGCGCTTTTTTTCCTGGGGAGATTCAGATTTACCTGTGTTGTAGGATGTACTTATTGTTCTGCCTTGAAAAGTATATTTGTCTTTAAGGTCTCCTCTTCTTTCACCTCAGTGCAGGAGACACTGGTGCCAGGGGCCATGCGTGGACTTTTCATTTTGTGGGTTAGCCACTGCCACACCCCACTTCACTCTGGATTTTATGTTTAGTTGGGGGTCTTACTGTTCCTTTCTCAGTCGCTCCCGTGGCACTTGACTACTACTTTGGTTTTGAGCCACGTAGCAAAGTGCCGGATGTGATCTGCAGGAGAGAGGGTTCCTGCAAAGGTTGAAGCGAAGTTTCAGAGGAAGGATGTTTTACGTTGCCTTAGGCTTCAGTCCTTCCCCACCTTGGTTCTTCGCCTTGGAATCTAGTTTGCATAATCCTGCTGAGCCTCGGAGGTCTCCAACGTTTTCCATAAAGGGCAGAACAGTTTTGGATAAAAGACACAGGGTGTCATTTTAAAGGGGGGTTTGAGAAATTCCAGTTTCTGTTCCCTTCAGCCTCTGGAAAGCTACTGTCCGGTTGTTTTAGTTGGATTAGTGGAGGTAACAGTACAAGTACAATGAGGTGCTTTGTTTGTGAGCAGGTTTATTTATCTAAGTCGACACAATGGTTAGTAGTTATCTTCCATTTGATCTGTAATCTTTATTGGCATCTAGAACTCCTGCAGTTTCTTAGAGTAACATCATAATAAATCCATTCTACTTAGAGCTATGTGGATATTATTGAACATCCAAGGGGCTGAATAAGGAAAGGAGAATTGCTGTGTGCTTTAAAGGTGGTAGAGGTTTGTGATGGCACTTACTTTTGTTTCCAAAGCTCATATAATGGGAAGTAGGATTGTATTTTTTGCCTTTAGTGCTTTGGTTTACAGCTCCTCTTGAAAACTTGAACACTTGAATTTGATGGGCTTTGTTGGGTGGTTAGTAAATGAATCAGGTTCTAATAGAGGACTAGGAATATACATGGCCTATAAGAAAGTAAGATTTAGAATTTATTAGCATTTTATGTTAAAATGTAGTCAGAGATATTGTATTTCCCATTTCCTGCTTAGAATGAGTGCTGTCAAGTTTCTGTCACTACCTGAGGTTGGTGTGATGCTTGGTTGGAATCTATCTCCCTCTTTTCTTGTGTCTGTAGAGCTGCGAGTTTAAACAAAAGAAACCACCTTCTAAGATTCTTGGTACACACTATTACTACTCCTTGACTGATGTTCATTTCAAAGTGAAAACATTTTTAAAAAACAATATGTAATGTATTAGGAGCATTCAGTCAGTTGGCAGAGGATGTAACTCTTAAGATAACTTTGTTTAGGTACCTTGACAGTTGACAAATTTGCTTTATGGAATTAAAGTTGATCAACCTCTCCATTTTACCACTGTTTTTCTGCTGCCTTGGATCCGAGTGGTGATGTTTTCCTTTATTTCCTATACTTACTTATTTTTCTGTCCAGCCTGAGGGAATGCAAGGGTTCTCCTCACATAGACCACACAGGAGCTGTTGCTAGGTGTGGTAAGCTGCTTGATAGCAGTGATTCCTTTTCAGATGTTTCTGAGAGGTGTCTGCTTGTTGATTGGACTTTTTAGCTTTTATACTCAACTGTGTGATTTCTTTATGTAGTCTACATAAGCCGTTGTTTTAAAATGTTTATTTTGGGATATTTATTTGTATGTGTGCTTCCTATGATGTGACAAGTCCTGGGAAAAATGCCAGCATACATTGCCCAGGAGAGACCTTGTCATACTGTCAGATTGCAAGAGAAGGGTTCTCTATTCATTGGGAATAGTTAGTTGTAAGTTCAATCAATAACCAATATACAACTGAATCCTCGGACTTAAGTTTGGGCTTGTAAAATCCTTCAAAATGATAAGAGTAAATGTAGGATAAGAATGTCAAGTATTTTTAACTCTATTTTTCTACTTTATAAGGTGCATGTTTGCTATATTGTAAATCTATTAAGTGATAGGGTAAACTATTGCCCACTGGAAAAAATGAATTTGTGAAAAATCCAAGTTACAAGATATTTAAAAGAAGTGCTCATTCTCTAAATTAAGCCGTAAATGGCTATTAATAGTGACATGTTAAATCACTTTCACTATATACAGTAGCTGATAAATAGAGATGTGCCTCAGAACTGAGAATGAACAGTTGGTTCAGCCACGAAGATGGATGAGTCCTTAGTTTTTCAAAATCTTTAGTTTGGAAAAGTGAATTGATTTTCAGGTTGATTTACTTTACTTCACAGTAAAATTATGAGAACTTGCAGAAGAAAAGAATTATAGTATTTTTAACTTGTTGCCTAATGAGAATTATATATACCATTTCAGAATTGAGCTAATTTGATTTGAATTAATGAAGTTTTACTCTGTCATAAAGATGTATGAGAGATGTTCAATTTAAAACTACTGGCACAAAATCCTAGAAAAGAGATTGTGATTTTGAAATAGTAAGGCCTGGAATATCCATTAGCCATTAACAGAATAGGCAGGTCAGAGGATGGTACATTTTAAAACTATCTGCTTGCAAAAAAGGACCAGATTGTATTTATTAGTACCAAAGATTTATGTTAGTCTGATATGTCTGAAATGAATAGTCACATTCAAAACATTTCATTTAAAATATTAATGTTTTCATTTTCAGTATAATTTGAATGTGAGTGAACTTTCTTTCCAATTACAGCCATCCTTACTATTGCAATCTGTTTCACTGACATTTATGATATGAAATCTGTTGTTTATTATTTTATGTAGGCTAATTTGGCCAATGGTATCATTTGATAGCTTTTTCTTTGTAGCCTTTTTCCTGTGAGTGGGCCGATAAAGCTTAATAAATCTCCTTTTACAACTTTCCTTTAAGTGTTTGGTCGCAGTTTTTCTGCATAGTTCTGATTTATGTTAAATGGTCTTCTGAAAATAATTTGGATAACTTTATCAAGGTGTCTAATACCCTGAGGGTTGACTAGTTGAAGATATTGTGTGTACCTGGTGTATTTTCTTCTTGAACGCATTTAAAAGGTGTAAAGAAAAAATAAAGATGAATGAGACTACTCTGGTACATTCAGGGAGTGGTATTTGTATAGGGTTCTGTATAGAATTAAGATGACTGGTGAGGTCAGTTTTACTACTTGGCATTTGGAGGCAACATAAAGTGTAATATTCCAAGGCACTTAAAGGTTGACTTTTTGGAGGAAATCTTGTATTCTGTAGGTGAGAAATATAAGTTGGGCATTATAGAAGGCATTTACAAGGTCTTTGGCAAAATCTATTAAGAGTTTTTAATGTTCACTCCCTTTAGCACAGTAAATATACTTCTAGGAATTTTATGATAGATGTGATTTCACAAGTACACAAAGATACAACATATTTCTTTCTTTTTTTTGAGACAGAGCCTCAAGCTGTCACCCTGGACAGAGTGCTGTGGCATCACAGCTCACAGCAACCTCCAATTCCTGGGCTCAAGCAATTCTCCTGCCTCAGCCTCCCAAGTAGCTGAGACTACAGGCGCTCGCCACAACGCCCGGCCATTTTTTAGTTGCAGCCGTCATTGTTGTTTGGCAGGCCAGGCTGGATTCGAACCCGCCAGCTCAGGCATACGTGGCTGGCGCCTTAGCCTGTTGAGCCACAGGCGCTGAGCCCAGCATATTTCATATAACTATTCTTACAATAGCAAAAATTTGGATGCAAGCCTATAGGGGACCTTAATTGGATACAGTTAAATGATAATAATCTGTAATATGAGGCAAATCTATTCGTACATGCAGGAATATCTTCAAGAAGTACTAAGTGAAATAAGGCCAGTTGCTAATCAGTGTAATCTCATTTAAAAGTGCTTATACAGATAAAAAGTTTGTATGTGTTTGCATATGTGTATAAATAAATAAATTTTGGATTAGTGGGCACCAAACTCTTACAAATAGTTTTCTTTGGTGGCTACTTGTTGTATTGAGGGAGATGAGAGGTGATTTTTGGAGTGTTTGATTTTTTTTTTTTTTAAAAAGGTTTACATGTAATATAAATCTATGTATATTATACAGAGGGTGCCAAAAAACATACACACATTTTAAGAAAAGAAAAAAACAGTATTAGGATCATAATATGTGACACATAATATGGTATAGAATCAGTATACATTGATATACCGATAACAAAAGATGAATACAAGCCACATTGAACACTTCTTGTAATTGCTGAGGTAAAGCATGACTCAGGTATTACAAATTTAACACAGTTTTTTCCTTCCTTAAGATGTGTACACATTTTTTTGGCACCTTCTTATTAGGTGGGAAATATTATGGCTGAAAGAGGAAATAGCCTATTTTACATAAGTTGGTTGGGAAAGTATCTTTAAGGAAGTGAGATTCAAGCTAAGAACATAATAGGTGAGAAGAGAGCAGCTATGGGACAATTCAGAAATAGGGGTTCTGGTTGGTAAAACTAATCTGCATCTCACAAGATTATTTAGATTGTTATGACAGTTAAGAAAGAAAGGTAGATTAAAAAGTAATGTCATATATAAATGCCATTTTCTCTTCTACAGTCATTCCTCGGTGAACTAATTTGTGTCATGACATTCTTTACAAGCTATAGGCTGATCCTCCAGTTTGTACCTTGGAATGGTCTAAATGTTTGTATCCCCCCAAAATGCATGTGTTGAAAGCTAAACACCAATGTGATCATATTTAGAGATCGGGCCTTTGGGAAGTGATTAATTTGTAAGAGCAAAGTTCTCTTAGTATTAGGAGGCTTAGAGAAGAAGTCCCAAAGACAGCTGCCCCTTCTACTGTGCGGGAACTTGGCGAGAAGAAGGTAACTGAAAACTGGGGAATGGGAGCTCCTCCAGTCTATCAGTGTCTTGGTCTGGTATTTCTCAGGTTCTTCAACTGTGGGATATAAATTTCTGTTATTTACAAGCTTTGCACATTCTAATGTGTTTTGTTATAACAGTCCAATTTAAAATACACCTCCAAACCAAACCACTGTCCTAGATTCATGTGTTCCGTTGCCTGCTCAGCACTTCCACTTGGATTGCGAATTGATGACCCAACTTAACATGCCTCAAGGTAGACTCTTGATCTTCACACCAAACCTGAATCATTCCAAGTCTTCCCCCTCTCAGTTTACTCAACTCTATTCTTTTTTTTTTTTTTTTTTTTTTTTTTTTTGCCCGGGGGTGGGTTTGAACCCCCCACCACCACCAAAGGGGGCGTGTGCCCAAAACCTTGAGCCACAGGACCCCCCAAAAAACAAAAAAATAATCCAAATTTTGTATTATTTTTTTTTTTTTGGTGGGTTCGTTGGGTAAATGTTTTTGGGCCCCTGCCCCATTTGGTGTTGGTGGGGGTTTAAAACCATGCCCGGGGAAAAAAAAAAAAAAAAAAAAAAAAAAAAAAGAATAGA
This sequence comes from Arctocebus calabarensis, assembly GCA_963573935.1. NCBI lineage: Eukaryota > Metazoa > Chordata > Mammalia > Primates > Lorisidae > Arctocebus > Arctocebus calabarensis. The sequence continues at coordinate 9 of CAUYON010050931.1, read as the reverse complement.
GTTGAGTAA
>CAUYON010050930.1:0-13176 GCA_963573935.1 Arctocebus calabarensis | reverse complement strand
TTTTGTTTTTTTGAGACAGAGCCTCAAGCTGTCACCCTGGATAGAGTGCTGTGGCATCACAGCTCACAGCAACCTCCAATTCCTGGGCTCAAGCGAGTCTCCTGCCTCCGCCTCTCAAGTAGCTGGGACTACAGGCGCCCGCCACAATACCCGGCCATCCAGTTTTTGACTTCTAAATAACATTTTTTGCTAAAAGGGAATGAGGGATCCTTGAAGAAATAGCTGATTTAAGGACTGTGGTAGAGAAAGTATAAGATGAGTCCAGAATTTCATGTGCCAAAATGTGAGGAAGTGCTCAAGTAGTGAGAAGGACATGCCAAAAAGACACAGAAGCCACCTTGAAGTGTCACTCGTTGGTCAAATTAGGCACAATCTAAACATCAGAATAGTAACAATGAATTATTACCCTTTCAATAAAATAGGAAAACCCAAGTCTATAAAAATATAAATAAACAAATAAATAAATAAGAATAAGAAAGTTCAGCAGTTCATTTCTTCATCAGCCAGGAAGGACGTGTTCAGGTTGTACTGCCCATCAAGGACAGTAACTATCAGGGCTTCCATCACATTGATAAAACCTTGAGGTGTGTGGCCTCCTGGCCAGATGTCTGCTGGTTTATATTGGAGCAGTCACTGTATGCCTGGGGGATAGCTTTCTATAAGTTTGCTGTGGCTGAACCACAGCAAAGAAAGAAGGCATATATTAATGTCTATAGAGATTATGATTCCATGAAAGATTTTGAGGAGATAAAGAAGACTGGTATCTTTCAGAGTACAAACTGATTTTGAAATATGAAGAATTTCTTTGGATTGATTTACATATAAGCTTGTCACTAATCTTTGTTCCTGAGCTATGAATATGTGGGCTGAGGAACAGTTTCTCTTGGTAAACAATTAACAACGACAACAAAAAAGAATGAGAAAGTTCAACGAGGAGGAAGACTATTTATATAGTTTTATAGTGCCTCCCCAATGACTTTACAATGGTGAAGACGGGCAGGCCCCAACTTAAGCAAATGATCACAGGGATGGGACAAACTCCTAAGCACCACCTGCTAAGATGCAATGAGAAGAAGGCAGCCTCACCTCCTTGATAGGTCAGCCAAGGATGCATCACCTAAATGTAATGTTAATAGGTTATGAGACAGATGCAAGGTGAGGGACAGTCAGTGAAATGCAAGGCTTGTAACATTCAAAAGCGTGAAGATCAGGAATGCCCAAGAAAGATAGATCGAGAAGCTGTTTCAAACTTAAGGAGACTAAAAAGACATGATTATTCCTAAAAACTTAATGCAAAGGACAATTTCTTTTCTAATGTCATTATTGGAACAACTGGCAAATCTTTTTTTTTTTTTTTTTTGCAGTTTTTTGGCTGGGGCTGGGTTTGAACCCGCCACCTCTGGCATATGGGCCCAGCACCCTAATCCTTTGAGCCACAGGTGCCGCCCCACAACTGGAAAATCTTAAATTGTGTGTCAGACAAGGTGGTAATGCATCATTGTTAATTTCATGATTTTTTTTTTCAGAGATAGTATTTCTTTTTCCTTCAGTATGGTTATTACATATGCCTACTTAAGCCCTACTCATATGATAGAAAGCATTTCTTTCATCACAGATACTTTTCTTTTGGTCAATCTGACAGCCATCACCCTCATCCCCAATTCCTAACTTTATAATAATGAAATTACACAATATGTAGTTTCATGTGTCTGTCTGTCTTTTGTTCACCATAAAAACGATGGTCCCTACCATGTGAAATATTTTATTCAGAATGGGATGAGAATTTGTAATTATTATTTAGAGCAGCTTCATGCATGCATAATGGTTTGACTGATTATGAACTTTGGCCTCAAGATTAGAAACCAGTTCATTAGATCACATGTAAAGTAGCATGTGTCGAAATGATTTCCTATCACATTTAAATACATAACTAAATAGTATGATTGAGTAGTTCTTCATTTGTTTCAGTGTATGAGAACTCATCCTCTATTGACAAAAGAGAGTCCTCTATAGATTAAACAATTTCATGATTTTTAAGGTCTTACTGTGTTATGCTAGATAATATGCTGTTGGAAATTATAAAGTATTCTAGTTCACGAGGCATCCGGTTGGCAAAATACTTTCAAATAGTTTAGGCAAATAATAGTCTTTGTATTACACTTTGTATTTTTCTGTAACTTTGTGATTGTTTCAAAAAATTTTAAAAGGCTAAAATTTGAAAAGCAATGATGGAGTAAAGACATCTTCACATTAACAAAAGCTGACAGAACTTATCACCAGCAGATCCATATTATATAATATACAAGGAAAATTATCCCAGTGGAAATAGAGCTTCAGGGTCAAATGGAGAGCACCAGGAGGGTAACAGGTGAAGACGAGTAAGAGTGACTCTTTGAAGCAGTAATAATAAATCTGACATGTGAGATTTATAACATATGTAGAAGTAAAATACACTCTACAGCAAGAGTACCAAAGATAGAATGGAGATCCATGGCCATAAACTGTTTTCAGTTCTATTATCTGGGAAATGATAAAGGCATCAATTCAAAGGGGATTCTCATCTCTGGGTGAAAACTAGTAAAAAAAATTAAAAATTGAATGGAAGAGGTGAAATGAAGTGCACTCACATACACACACAGAGGCAGAAAAGGAGGAATAAAGGTTTGAAGAAGAGATGGAATAACATTTTTTTTTGTATGAAAGTTCTTTATTGGCGGGGGAAACTGCAGAGCAACATTAAGGAGGAGGGGAGAGAGAGAGAGAGAGAGAAACGGGGGAAGAGACGAGAGAAGAGAGAGAAGGAGGGGAGAGAGAGAGAAGAGGAGGGGAGAGAGAGAGTAGAGAAGAGGAGAGGAGAGGAGAGGAGAGAAAAGACACACACGGGGGGATGGGGGAAAAAAAGAGCTGGAATAGCATTTTTAACAAGTAACATGGTAGATTTAAATTCCATTCAACACTCCTATTAAAAGACAAAAATTGCGAGGCTGGACTTAGAAGAAAAAAGAAAGCATGCTGTTTCTAAGACATATTTTAAGAACATGGAAAGATAGAACGTCAGAAGATGGCAAACGTCTTCTGAGAGCCAGTTGACAGGTGTGACTCTATTCATCTCAAAGTACACTTTAGAACCAGAACCCGTCGGGGAGCTAAAAGAGTGACATTTCCTAATGAGAAAAGGGTTAATTCAATAAGAAGACATAACGCTCAGAAACTTGTATGCATCTGATGGCAGAGCTTCCCAGTACATGAGCTTAGTACATGAAGCAGAAAATCAAATCAAGGGCGAAATAGGCAAATCTGTAATTATAGTTGGAGATTTTAATAAATCTCTGTTGGCAACTCATAGAAAAATAAGTATACAGAAAATATGAACAACAGAATTTATCAACTTGACTTAGACATTTATAGAACACTGCACTTAACAGCTAGAGAATGCACATTCTTTTTAAGTATATATTTACTGAAATAGAAGATGTGTTAGATTGTAAAGCAGATGTTAACAAACTTCAAAAGGCAAAAGCATACTTGGTATGATCTCTGAGCAAAGTGGAATGAAACCAGAAATGAACAAAAGAAATATTATTAGAAACCTCAAATGTTTGGATATTAAACAGAACACTTCTAAATAACCCATGGGTCAAGAAAGAAATTACACAGAAAACTACAAATATTTTGAACTGAATATAAATAAAAATACTACATACTTGCGGTAAATTGCCCAAATGGTAATTCCAAAGAAATGTTGTGGTTTTAAATGCATATAAGAGAAAATAAGTTAAAACCAGCTATCTAAATTTTTATCTCAAGAAGTTAGAATAAGAGGCCTGGCAAGGTGGTTCATTGTAATCCTAGCACTCTGGGAGGCCGAAGCAAGGATAGCTCAGCTCAGGAGTTCAAGACCAGTCTGAGCAGGAGTGAGACCCTGTTTCTACTAAAAATAGAAAAATTATCTGGGCATCAGGGCACGTGCCTACAGGCCCAGCTATTTAGGAGGCTGAGGTGGGAGGATCACTTGAACCCAATAGTTTGAGGTTGCTCTGAGCTAGGCTGATGCCATGACACTGTAGCCTGGGCAGCAGACAGACACTCTGTCTCAAAAAAAAAAAAGACATTAGTAAAAGAATAGCAACTTAAACTCAAGGAAAGAAGATGGAAGAAAATAAAAATAAGAGCAAAAATCAATGAAATATAAAGCAAGGCAGGGTGTGGTGGCTCATGCCTGTAATCCTAGCACTCTGGGAGACTGAGGCAGGTGGATTTCCTGAGCTCAGGAGTTTGAGACCAGTTTTGAGCTAGAGAGAGACCCTGTCTTTAAAAACAAACAAACAAAAAAGCGGGGTGTTGTGGAAGGCGCCTGTACTACTAGCTGCTTGGGAGGCTGAGACAAGAGGATCACTTGAGCCCAAAGTTTGAGTTTGCTGTGAGCTATGAAGCCACAGCACTCTAAAGAGGGCAACAAAGTGAGATTCTGTCTTTAAAAAAAAAAAAAAGAAAGAAATATAAAGGAAGTATACAACAGGGAAGAATTGTGAAGTAAAAGGTTGGGTTATTAAAAAGAAATAAAATTGATAAATTCAAAGATTAAAAAAAGGACAAATTACCAATATCAGCAATGAGAAGGATTCTGAAGATGTTAAGAGATGAAAAGAGTTATTATACAAGCAACTTTCACACAGCAGATTTAAAACTAAGAGTAAATATTGATGAAGTCCAATTTATCTATTTTTGTTGTTGTTGCCAGTACTTTTGGTGTCATATCCATAAGATTGTTGCCAATATCATGAAGCTTTTTCCCTAGGATAAGAGTTTAGCTTTTAACTTTAGATCTTGATCCATTTTGAGCTAATTTTGTACATTGTGTATGTCAGGGTCCAACTTCCTGCTTTTGTATGTGGATGTCCAGTCAACCCAACACCATTCGTTGAAGACCTGTTCTTTCTCCACTATATGGTCCTGATATCCTTGTCAAAATCAACGACTGTGTAAGTGAGGGTTCATTTCTGGCCTTTCTATTCTATTTTTGTATGATAATATAGAATCTATTATCTATTATAGATAATAGAATCTATTTTTTTTTTTTTGAGATAGAGCCTCAAGCTGTCACCCTGGGTAGAGTGCTGTGGCATCACAGCCACAGCAACCTCCAATTTCTGGGCTCAAGCAAGTCTCCTGCCTCCGCCTCCCGAGTAGCTGGGACCACATGCGCCTGCCATAATGCCCCGCCATTTTTTGGTTACAGCTGTCATTGTTGTTTGGTGGGCCCGGGCTGGATTCAAACCCGCCAGCTCAGGTGTATGTGGCTGGCACTTTAGCCCGTTGAGCCACAGGCACCGAGCCAATAGAATCTATTTTATATGATTGCCCTCATGCAGTTTTATTTTTGTCTTTTTTTTTGAGACAGAGTTTCACTTTGTCACTCTTGGTAGAGTACCATGGCATCATAGCTCACAGCAACGTCAAACTCTGGGGCTCAAGTGACTTTCTTGCCTCAGCCTCCCGAGTAGCTGGGATTACAGGCGCCCGCCACTATGCCCGGCTATTTTTTAGAGATGGGGTCTCACTCTTGCTCAGGCTGGTCTCAAACTTCTGAGCCCAGGCAATCTACCTGCCTCAGCCTCCCACAGTGCTAGGATTACAGGTGTGAACCAACAGGCTAGCCTTACTATAGTGTTTTTTTTTTGTAAAGACAGTCTCACTTTATCACCCTCAGGAGTGTGCCATGGCATCACATAACTCACAGCAACCTCCAACTCCTGGTCTTAGGCGATTCTCTTGCCTCAGCCTCCCGAGTAGCTGGGACTGCCGGTGCCTGCCACAACGCCCGGCTATTTTTCTGTTTTGCGGTTCGGCTGAGGCCAGGTTTGAACCCGCCACCTTTGGTATATGGGGCTGGCGCATTACTCGATGAGCCACAGGCGCCACCCCTTATTATAGCATTTTAATTACTGCAGCTTTGTAGTAAGTTTCAAAATCAGAAAGTTTGAGTCTTTCAGTCTTTTTCAAGATTGTTTTGGCTATTCGAGGCCCCTTGCAATTCCATAGGAATTGAAGAATCAGCAATGTGCTGCTCCCTCAAGCCATGCCCAGTGTATAGACGTGAGCAACACCCAAGCTACTGTGTTAGGCTTCTCCATTTTAGACACAGTGGTAGATAGCCAGAACATGTGTCAAAAGTCCCATCTGTATCAACCTGGGCAAAACTCTGGGACCAAACCCAACCCAATAAAGGTTAAGAGCTACCAATCAATTTTTCAGTGTTCTACTCTTATACTAATAAATCAAGATTACCAGGCATCTCAGGAAAATTCTAACATAAAGGAAAAATATCAATGAAAAAAAAAAAGAATACGACTTGAAAGAACACAGGCTATAGAGAGAGAAGAAAACTTCGAAAGAAACAAAAAACCCCACTCCAAATGCTAGTGTTAATATCTTTAGGTTGCTAAGAGAAGACACCACATCCGTAACCAAGAAGAAGATACTATAAAAAGGGAACACTCCTTAAAAACAACAATGCAAAGGGGAATTCAGAGAATGCAGAATAAAAAAAAAAAAGAAATAAAAATGTTTATTTAAAGACTGGAAGATAAAGAAATTACCAGGAAAGTAAAACAAAGAACACAGAAATGGAAAACAGGGGAAAATCCAACAGGGAATAAAAAACTAAGTACTAGTCCGAGGGGTCCAAAATAGGAATAGTAGGGACTTTTAGGAAGAGAGAATAGGCAAACAGGGGAGGAAGGAATTGTCAACTAACTAATTCAAGAAAATTCCCCTAAACAGACTGACATAAATTTCCAGATTGAAATGGCCTCGTAGGGCCCAGCACAATGGAAAATACATCCCCAGCAAGTGCGCTTTTAGAATATATGCGCACAGAAGGTTCTGCAGCTTCAGGGGGGATATAGGTCATTAACCAAAATTCAGGAATCAGAATTCTTTTGGATTTCTCAGTAACATCCCCAGAAAGCTAAAAGGCCTTAGGGTAAAGCTTTCGAAACTGAAGGAAAAGGATTTCCAACTCTATGTATTGCCTGAACTTTAAGAGCTTACAACAACACGCTTATTATCTCACAGTTTTTGAGGGGCAGGAATTCAGCAGTGGCTTGGCCAGGTTGTTCTTGCTCAGGGGAGTCTCCCATGAAGTTGCAGTTAAGCTGTGTGACAGAATTGCAGTCATCTTAAGCCTAAATTGCAGTGGGGGTTATAGAATTTGCTTCCAGGCTCACTCCTGTGCTTGTTGGCAGGAGATTTCATTTCAGGTCCTTGCCCATAGACCTCTCTAGGGGGTTGTTCATGATGTGGCTTCCCTTTGAACCAATCAGGGGAGTTCATGACAGTCTGCCATAATCTAATCTTGGAAGTGACATTCTACCACTTCTGCCATATCCTATTAGTCACAGACCAACAATACGAGAGAGTATTACTTAAGGACTGAATACCAAAGTATAGAAATCGCTGGGGCCATCTTTGAGGCTGTCTATACTACACCAACCAAGAATTCTACAGCCAGCCAGAAGTATTAATCAAGTATGAGGATGTAATAAAGGTATTTTAATAATGGAAGGTCTCAAAAACTTTACCTCTTCAACACCCTTTCTCAGAAAGCTACTTGAGGACAGGTTCCACCAAAACAAGGGAGTAAACCAAGAAATGGAAAAGCCAGCCCAAGACAGAGAATGAGGGATTCCCCAAGATGGTGGAGAATGGAGCTAGCAGGAGAACAGATGTGTTCCCAGAAGAGAGGGCAGCCAGGGCAGCCTAGAGCAGGTCAGAAGGCTGTGGGAGGGACTTCTTCACGCTGATGAAATTGATAGAATACCTGATAGGAAAGAACAACTTGCAAAGAGAGTGAGACAACTGACATTTTGGTGTTGAATTAGTGACGAGCAAATAGAAAACAAACAAAAACGAGGGTGAGGATATGTATAGGGAAGGTGTACAGAGAAGGAAAAGCTGATATACTTTGTTATATAAGCTCCACTCTGAATAAATAGACATAACACCGTAGACACTGAATATTTATTTATCCAACCAATGTAATACAGATCTCTAGTGGAAGCCCGAGGGGGTGGAATGTGTGTGTGGCAGGGACAAAGCAAGGCAGAGGAGGGGTTAGGAAAGCCAAACTCACGTCTTCTTGTCCCTCAGAATTAAAGTCACTGGATGATGCCTAGAATGAAAACATCAGGAGGGAGCAATGTTGGCATTTTTTTTTTTTAAGACAGAGCCTCAAGCTGTCACCCTGGATAGAGTGCCGTGGCATCACAGCTCACAGCAACCTCCAACTCCTGGGCTTAAGTGATTCTCTTGCCTCTACCTCCCAAGTAGCTGGGACTACAGGGGCTCGCCACAATGCCCAGCCATTTTTTGGTTGCAGCCGTCATTGTTTGGCGGCTCGGGTTGGATTCGAACCCGCCAGCTCAGGTGTACGTGGCTGGCGCCTTAGCCCGTTGAGCCACAGGTGCCGAGCCTTGGCATTTTTTTTGTATACAGAGATGAATGAACAAATAAAAAATAGCTGAAAGAATTGAACATGATAGTCTGCAGTGAAAGGGAACAGAGAAGGATAGTTGAGGAAGTCCGGGGACAGATGCTTTTCTGGGCAAACCTGATGAAACTAGTTAACTCTATAAACTCTGTCTGTTTTTTATTATGCATACAATTTTTTTTTTTTGAGCCAAAGTCTCACTCTGTTGCCCTCAGTAGAGTGCTGTGACATCACAGCTCACAGCAACCTCAAACTCTTGGGCTTAAGCGATTCTCTTGCCTCAGCCTCTCAAGTAGCTGGGACTACAGGCACTCACACAATGCCTGGCTATTTTTTGTTGCAATTGTCATTGTTGTTTAGCTGGCCCAGGTCCGGTTTGAACCCACCAGCTCCAGTGTATGTGGCTGGCACTGTAACTACTGTGCATACAATTTTTTATATTAATTCCTTTCATATGAAATATTCAGTCAGTTCAAAATTCAATTTTTGAATGCGTGTTCTTTTTTTTCGTTTAAGTTTGTTAGTATCCAAATGAAGATCCTTATTTTCTCCGTGTAGTTCTCGTTCTACTTCAACCCCATTTCCCTTTAGGCCCCAGTGGCTCTGAATGGTAGATCTTTGCTCTCAGCCAACCCAGGCTTTCCTTAGTCTCCTGCCCTACAAAAGTGACTTGAAGTGGGGCGTCTGCCACTTGGAATTGCCTTTCTGGGTGGGCTTCCATCGTTGCCTTTGCTCCTGTCCCTCTGGGCTACTCCAGTTCTGTTGAACCACATAGTCAAGCCACAACAACTCCAGGCTCATCCTCACGGGGCGGATGTCCTCTGTGGCCTGTGGCATTTAGTGTACTCGGGGACTCGGGAACTCCTCGGCTCTGTATTTATTCTCTGCCTCCCCCAGCACGTTGACTCTGCAGCCCCTGCATTTTGCTGAGTGTGCCACTTTGGAGTCCCACTGCCTGTCTGGACTCTGCTCACAAAGCAGAGCGCGGGGACCCAAACTCTCTGGGTATCATGATCCGCCTCACCCCCTAGATAAGCCTGAGAACCGGCGTGTGTGGGGGACAATACCCAGGTTTCCTGAGTATCTGAAGGCTCAGAGTTTGTGGAGAGCAGAGACAGGGAAGATGCAGCTGGCAAGATGATAGAATGCAAGGCTGTCCCCATGTATTCTTTTCTTCATTCTATAGGTATGGGGCACCTGCCACACTGGTTTGCTAGAAATGCAAAGATAAAATGTGGAACCTGTTCTTGAGGGCTCAAGGAGGGAGGAGGTAGATGACAGCCAATAATTCTAGTACCAGAAGGTAAGGATAGCACAGCTATGGGAAAAGGAAGGGTTAATATCCCTAATATACAAGAGAATTCAAATTTACTGTATTAATTTACTATCGCGGCTCTAACAATTTATCACAAACTTAGTGGGTTAACACAATACAGATTTATCTTACTGTTCTAGAGGTCAGAAGTCCAAAATGGGTCTCAATGGGCAAAAATCAAGGGTGCACAGGGCTGCATACCTTCAGGAGGCTCTAGGGAGACATATTTCATGGCTTTTTTCAGTTTCTAGAGGTTGTCCATCTTCCTTGGCTCTTGGCGGCTCCCCATCCTCAAAGCCAGCAAGATCAGGGCAAGGCCCATCGCTCTAGTGGTCTCCCCTGGCCTCATGTTTATATTTATAAAGATGTTTGCACTTACATTGGGTCTACTACAATAATCCAGGATCAAACCCCCATCTCACTTCCACCTGCTACTAAATTAGCAACTCACTTCCACCCGCCACTTTACTTCTCCTTTGCCAGGTAAGATGACACAGTAACTGGTTCTGGACTTAAAGTCATGGACAATTTAGGTGGGTTACCCCACTGTTTGCTTGAAGACTTAATTACCTAATTCCAAGCCAGTTGCCAGCAGGCTAGCAGAGGTTAGGCTGGGGCAGATGTACCTGCTTCTCCCTGGGCCCTGAGGAGGCCCAGCAGATGGACTGTCCAACCAGCCATCTCAAGGGAGGGGGCCAAGTTGGGACTGGGAAGAGTCCCGGCCATAGAGTAGGACAGAGCTGGCAGGAATGCTGTGAGGCTTTGAGCAGCTGGCTTAACCTCTCTGAACCTCTATCTTCATCTGCTAAATGCAAACAGTAATGCTTCCCTTGCCAGGCGGTTGGAAGATGAGCAATGCGTGCCTGGCACCCAGCACTCAAGCAAAGGCGGCTGGCGTTAGTAACAGAGTCCTCATTTGGTCAAGCTGTTGGGACGTGTTTGTTCTGGGGACCCAGACACCACCTCCACCTCCTTCATAAACTGGTTCTCTCCACACATGTCCCCTCACTGCCCACCTGAGGTTTCCTCCCAGCCTTGCTGCTCCCAGAGATGAATAACACTACATCAAGGTGACAGGTGATGTGGGCTGGCGGATGGAAGATCACCACTGCTGAAGTGGAAACGCTCCTCATTGCTGCCAGAGTTCTTCCAGACAGGCAATACTGTGCCATGACTCAGTTTCCCCTGGTCTTCTCTCCCAGAATTCCCGAGGGGCCATGCTCATGGTCTGTGCCCTGATGGCATCTGGTTGCTGTGTCTTCAGTCTCCCAGGACCATCAAAACGTTGCTGCCAACCCAGAGATCAGGAGATCGGGGCGGGGAATGAGTGCCTTGGGCTGTTGTAACAAAGGAGCTCAGACTGGGTGGTTAAATAACAGAGGCGTACCCCTGAGAGTTCTGGGGGCCGGAAGTCGGAGACAGGGTTGGCTCCATGGGGGCTCCAAGGGGAATGTGCTCCAGTCTTCTCTTGTAGCTTCTGGGGATTTCCGGCAATATTTTGTGTCCCTGGGCTTGTAGAAACATCACTCCAGTCTCCATGGCCACATCGTGTTCTCTTTGCTGTGTCTGTGTTTAAATGTCTCTCTTCTCATAGGATGCCAGTAATTTGATGAGGGTCCATCCAAGGCCAGTGTGACCTCACCTTAACTTCACTTTGGTCTGCAAAGACCCTGTTTTCAAATAAGGTCATATTACAGGTCCCAGGAACTTCAATAGATCTTTTTAGAGGACAAAAGTCAACCAGTTCAGGTGGTACAGAGAACTGATATAAGATAATAGAAGAGAGTGAGGGTGGTCACTCAAACTTGGATGAGCAGCAAGTCCTCTCAGAAGAGGTGGCATTTAAACCTGAGCTCTGGCTGTTGAGGAAGCAGGCTCTGAAAACCAGGGAAGAGCATTCTAGGAAAGAGAACAGCCAGTACAGCAGCCTCGAGGCAGAATTGGACTTGGTGAGATTTGAGGACCTGCCATAAGGCCAGTGTAGCTGGTGCCTCCTGCATGTGGAGAGAATGTCACACAATGAGCTCAGAGAGGGCAGCAGGGTCTGCTCATCAGGACATGGGAACTCAGAATTTGTGTCTTATCTTAGAGGAGGCCCCTGACATGAGCTGGCCTGTGCATTAAAAACCATTGTATATAGGGGGGTGGAGCAAGATGGCAGACGAGTGACAGCTTCCTTGCAACTGGGCACAGTGAGACTGGGGAGAGAGGACTTCAGGCATCTCTGGTGGGCAGGATCTGCTCAGAAGCTCCCCTTTGGGGACACAGGGAGACAGCGTGAGACTTCTGGACACCCTGAGGAAGGCAAAAGCGGTGGAGATCGGGCAAGTGGTTGCGTGTGTTCGTTCGGTCTAATCCTGTGGGCGGCTGTGGGTGGGGCAACAGTGGGACTGCAGGCTGGAAAGGTCTTGCCTGTGAGCTGTGTGGGTTTCTTTTGGAAGTGGCACTCAGTTGAACTGCCTTGGGAGAACTTGGGCAAGAGTGCAGGGGTCTTTGAGTGTCCTCTGGGGCCCCAGACTGGGCCACTGAGCTGGGCAGAGCTGCCAGTTTCTGGTTGTGGGCTGTGTGGAGCCATTGAGGGAGAAACTGCCCTGGCAAGCTCCACCCTCAGGGTCGCAGAACAAACATCAGGCAGGAGCAAGTAATCTAGTGACTGAACAGCCTAAAGGCAGGGACTGAGATGCCTTGCAGCCTTAGCCCTCAGGGGCATAGGGTGAGACCGGTTTTGGCATACTGGGTAAGTGGATAGCCACTTGAGAAGTGATCCCAGCCACAAGCACTTTCCTGGGAAAGTTCTGTTTAGCCCAAGTTAGCAATTTAAAGTTTCTTCTAAGCAGGCTGAGGAAGATTTAAGCGCTCCACCCTGCGGAGTTTGAGAAATCATTAGAAACACAGGGTCACTACCTACAAAGATCCAGTAACAACAGAGTGATTCTGCCAGGGTCTGATCTGGGAGAGACACCTCCCCAACTCTGAGGATAGTCATAGGCAACAGTGAAAAATAATCATGAGGCGGAATCAACAGAAAAACTCTGGCAATATGAATAATCAGAGTAGATCATCTCCCCCAAGGAACGACAAGGTAGATGCAGCACAAGATCCCTTGCATAAGCAAATGGCTGAGATGTCAGAAGTTGAATTCAGAGTCTGGATAGCAACTAAGATCAGCTCAATGGAGGAAAAGATGGAATTAGAATTTCAAGCAGTAATCCAAAAGACCCAAAAAATTTCTCAAGAACTGAACGAGTTCAAAGAGAAAATGCCCAAGATTTTGACACACTGAGACAAGAAGTTGTAGCCCTCAAAGATCTGAGAAATACAGTAGAATCCCTCAGTAACAGAATGGAGCAAGCAGAAGAAAGGATCTCTG
>CAUYON010050929.1:0-11555 GCA_963573935.1 Arctocebus calabarensis | reverse complement strand
GACTGGATTCGAAACTGCCAGCTCAAGTGTACGTGGCTGATGCCTTAGCCGCTTGAGCCATAGACGCCGAGCCAATCATTTCTACTTTTTTCTGGTGATGATAATTCACTTTTGTTTTTATGGCACTATTATGCCTCCATTCACAGAATAGTTTTTAGGTGGAAATTTCATTCCCAACCCCAAGAACGGGGCACTTACCATAGGTGCAGGTCCAGTCATATATTCTACCTCCTGTGTCAAAGTGTATGTGACTCACTCTGAGACAGTGAAGAAGTGTGAATGTCAGGACGTGTGAGGGAGCTCTCAGAAGAAACCATTCTCCTTCGCTAGACATGCTCAGATGCTGTGAGCCTGCAGGTATGTGGCAAGTGATGACTCAGACGGTCCAGGAGAACAGAGCTGGGACACGCTTGCCGTCATTCTCAACTCCCTTTCTTATTGCTTCTCAAATGTTATCTGCCAAGCTTATCTGCCCACTTGGAGGAAAAGGGAACCATGTTAAAAATGACATAATGGCACCTACTGTGTACCTTCAAATGCAGTAGGAGGGGCTCCCACAAACCATGGACATTATGTGCTTCAGAGAATGTAGGTTTACTCAGGGGTCACTCTGTAGTCTCCCTTTGCTCTTATTCACACCCCATGAAAGCTGGTCCAGACAGGGTGGACTTAAAACTGGTCTGGGCAGACCTGTCTCTGCTAACCTGACTCTCCTGATGATATAGAACCCGGCTTTGGTTACCACTGTTTGGTGACAGTGATGATAATGTTATTGGTGGTGGGTGTATGTTTCTTGTGTAGCACAGAAATAGGTGAGAAATGTATTATTGAGAGATATTTTACTTTCAAAAAATAACTGAAATGTATTCAAGTTTTCAACCTTCCTGAGGCCAATTGCAGTGTTCCTGGCATTAAATATACTGAACGTATTAGTAAGTCCTGCTGTTACTTTCTGGCAAACAAGGAGATATTCCAGTTTGTTTTCAGGTAGGGACACTCATCTTCTATTTTAGCTTTTATTCTACCACTGGTTCTCAAATTTCTTTAATTCTTGTAGAGAATTCTAGAGAGAGATTTACACTTTGGCAAGCAAATAGACACCAAGAAAATAGGCTCTGAACCCTCTAATTTCCATAATATGGAAGAATTCTTTAGCTTCTAATACTCCAGAGACAGTTAAAAACTACATGGAATAAACAGGTTGATCTAAGTCTTCCTATCTTTGAAGTAAAGGCTTCTGAGGTGAAAACAATTTCTTGGTGATGTATGTGTGTGCAAGTGACATTTGCCATTGTGAATGGGGGGGGAAAGGATGATCTAACTAGAGCTGGTGTTACAGGAAACTCATAACTGAACCTCCCTCCTCTTCCCACCTCCTCCTCATTTTTCTTCTTCCTCTTTTCTTCCTGCTTCAGCATACACTTGAATGGCCAAGTTCATACTGACCCTAAGCTCATTAAAATGCCAGGTTGAGCAGTCTCTCATTTAGGGACTGTCATTTGCTGTTACTTCTCCTTAATTTTTCTGCCTCCTTAATTTTATTCCCCACTTCAAATTTCTATGACTCTTGCCCTATAGCCCATTATCTCACATGTTACTTGGTATCCAAAACTGATCTCATAAAGGTGTTAATGGATAATTGCTGTATTTTTCCCATCACAAGAGGTATTTGCATTTTGGAGAAGTCCTGAAGGTGGAATGTCTAACTTCAGCATCATAGGAGATAAATGAGTTTTTTGTTGTTAGAAAAAATGGTTTACATAGTTCTTCTTGGACAGTAGTACCCTGGTAGTGACTGATAGCCCATATATAATTAGATAATAAAACTCTGGGCCTCTGAGGCAAGTTTACGTAGAATGTAACCATATAGAAAGTAATACAGACAGTGACTTTTCCAAAATATGCAAACTTCTTCATATGACCCTCCATCTTAAAGATATTTTTTGCAAAATGTTGGAGAAATTTGTGTAATTTCAATGACAACACATACACAAAGCTTTCTAATTTCCCTGCTGTGTGAAAATTGCAGATGTTTCCTAAAGCAATGACTCCTTTAGCCCAAGAGTTCTCAATCTTAACATGAATCACAAAGGGCTGGAGGGTTGGCGGGCCTGTTAATGAGCAAAAGTGGGGCCCACACCCGAAGTATAGGATTCTGTGTCTCAGGTGGGGCCTGAGAGTTTGTAGCTCTCATAGATTTGCAGGTGATTCTGCTGCTGGTAGTTTAGGACCATCCTGTGAGTCAAAAAGCAGAAGTTGGAGGAGCCACACCTGCTAGTCTTTGCTCCACTGTGGCCTCCTAGGCCAAAGGAGAGGACGCTATTGCCTGGAAATCTGTTTCCACAACCAGCAAAAACACCCAGTTTGTTGATGAAGAAATTTCTCTTCAGAACATACAACATGGGGTCCAGGTGAGTTGGTCAGGAGTGAGGGTCAGAGGAGCCATGAGGGAGCTCCTGGGCGTTACTTCAAGAGTGGCCTCCACGATTTGTCCATTTGTGAGATATTCCGTTAATACATTCAAGCGGCTCCAGTGTGACTGCTCTAAAAATGGAGGCTATCCTGCAAAGCTCAGTGTCTCCATTATTTTGAAATATCTCAGATACAAAAGTTTATGTGGATTTGAAATCTGTTTTCATTGCCATAAGAAATTTCAAAATTACATAAGCAAATGAGAGAAAAGGAAATGATTTTAGATTTTTCAAATATAATTTCAATTTCCTTGTTTTTAAGGGGCTATAAAAGAAAAAAAGGTTTTAAGATGTTTATTATCTATTTGTAAACAAACTTCCTTTTTAATGTGACTCCCAAGGATTAAGGATTTTAAGAAAGATCATCATTAAAAAATCGGATGAGGAATTTCCTGCAACCAGCTCATAAAATCAAACATAAAAGTCTATTTTCATGAAAGCAAGCTCAAATTTCTCATTAAAGCAAACAATTGAAAAGACTTTATTTAGAAGTTTTATATAAATTTGGTAATTAACACCCTATCATTTGTATTTCATTTTCTAACTTTGTTAAATTACATTAAAATGTAGATTTTTTTAACCAAGCTATATACAGACACTCCCAAATCCACCCCAGTTTATCCCAGTATGTGATACAAATATAAAAATTATTTTTTACGTGTGCTGTAACCTGATAGTCATTGGGAGACACTGCCATGGTCCTCAGGGAATGAGTAAGGTAGAACTTAAAATTCCCTACATTTCTGTGACTGTCCACACAGTAAACCCCCTTGGAGCAGATTTGTGCTATCATAGAAAAAACCGATTGTGCTTTACTCTTACAAAATAATTTTAAAGTGAGTAGAAGTCCATTGCTTCAGAGGAAATACATAATAGCATCTTTTTCTCATTTGGGAAAGAATGTTTCTCTCAATATTCTTCAGTCCACAGGAGTGGGAGGGGGTGGGGGGACGTGGATGAATTGGCCCAGAAGGTGAAGATCCTCCTGGGAAGAAAGTGATCAAGACCCCAGGTTCACTGTTACTATAAGAAACATCTGTAAGAGATGAAGGCGGCGGCAACCAAGGCCTTCGTGGACCCTGAAGAGGAATTTTCCCTATAAGAGATGAAAATCTTGATTAGTGACTTGAATTCATAACTGCCTGTGTCATGAAGGGAAGAGTCAATATAAGCACAGCATTTCCCGAAGGCAGGAGATCTCTTTCTGATCCAGATGCTTTGAGTTGAAGGCCAGTATTTGAGAATAATAAGCAAATTACATGTATATAAATATGAATATAATATATATATTTGCCTATATAAATGCATGTGCATACATAGAGGGTGCCAAAATAGTATATACATTTTTAAAACGGAATAAAAGGATTAAAATTATAATACTCAATGTGCACCAATAACCTTTGTTATCTTGTATGTTGTATCTGTACCTAGTGTAATTACAGAAGCCAAACAGGACTTGAGTATTACAATGTTAATTTAATATAGTTTTTTCATTTCTTACAATGTGTATACATTTTTTGGCACATTCTGTGTATAAATATAAATTAAGTGTGAATCATTACTAAGGAGATGAATCCTTGCTTCCAAGTAGAATACTTTCTCAATTGAATATAACATTAAAATTTATGTGCTCATTTTTTCTCAAAAATAAAAACAAATGAAAAACCCACCGGGTCCAGCACAGGGCTGTGGTTTAGACAGAACATTTCCTAAGCTTTGTGTGACTATAGTTTTCAATTGCCACAGCAGCAGCTTAAAACGGGGCCCAGTGTTAATAGATTAGATTCCTCATTTGTGTTTGCGTGGCGTTGGAAATAGGGGTGGTTTCTCTCTTCTAAGTAAATTTCTTTGGCTGATATAAAAAGAGAGTATGAGTGCTATTAGATTCTTTAAGTTGACCAGGTATGTGCTTAAAGAATTAATTAAAAAATTTTAATTAAAAGTCCGTTTTGGAAGAGAATGAATATCATTACATTTTCCCATTATAGGGATTTCTACCTTCAGAGGCAAATTAGGAAATCAATAACTATACATTTGGAAAAATATTGAAGGGTACCGTGAATGGAAAATGAACTTAGAGCAGTTTTAGACAAAAGTATTTAGGATTGATATCTTTACAATCTGACCATGTACGCTAATGCATGAACACATACTTTACATGTAGAATGGTAAGGGATGGGGAGCTGGCTCACTTATTGCAAAAGGCAAATGATGTATGGATAGCCGAAAAATGGAAGATCTTTAGAAAATCTAGAACAAATACTTCCTTTAACATACCAAAGATGAATTCAAATTAATACTCTTGCTGACATAGTTTTATATCCCTTTTTCTCTTCTTCACCTTCTCTCTCTCCACACACACACACACACACATGCCTAGAAGGAGAATATATGTTAATATATATTCTTGTTGAATATTATACACACCAACCTACAAGCACACATGACTACCCATTCTTTTATGTGCATATACGTATAACATGTTTGTGTTTAGAGTCTTTGTGTTTGCTTGGCATTTGGAAACAGGGATGATTTTAGAACATGTTTTATTCTACAGTGGATTAATTGCTTCTCAATGAATTTTTTGTTTGCTCATTTGTTTATTTGAATCATACAATGTTGAGGAAAGAAAATCTCTTACCAGGTCCATAGTCCAGAGAAGCAGCGCCTTTCAGATAGTGTGGCCTTAGCAGTGGTTTTGCTGTCCACACACTATCTGTTATATTTACACCAAAGGCAATGATAAATGTAGCCTTCCTTGAGTACATTCTCCTTCTCCTGTGTATTGCAGGGAAGAGAAAATGTTAGGGATGTTGTGTATAAAACATCGTGTTGAGTTGAGTTGTAAAGAGTGGGCTCTTTTCTGTGAGTAGTTCTGAAAGCTACGAGTATGAAGTATATTTTTATCACACTTTGGGGGATGTTGGAGGTATGTGAGTCCATCCCAACACAGCCCTGCATGTGGAGTCCCCATCATAAATATCGTCAGTGTGGGGTTAGGACTATAAACTGTGTGTAAATAATCTTGGCATTTTTAATCAAGGCTAATCCTGTGACTTTGATATATAAAAATGTTAAAATTTTAGTTATATTTACATCTTCATCAATACAAGCAAAGGCTTTGAATTTAGAAAGGTACATTTTCTTTTTTCTTCAAAGACACATTTTTAAGGGACAGAATGAATACTGACCAATCATGCTATCTTGGTTTCTTTTTGTTTTTTCCTAGCTTTGCAACTCAATGCATTTTCCCTGTTTCCATTTTGAAATGGAAAACGCTTGGCCTTACTCTTCAAAGCAAGCTAGTACAGCTTACACACAGATGATACATAAGAACATTGAACTTTTAACAACAAATCTTTGTTTGAACAGAGTTCTTAGATATTTTGGAAGAATGCAAAGGGTCAGCAATTTATTAGGAGAGTGAGGGCAATGTGTAAAAATCAAAGTAGTAGTTTATTCTAACATTACCTTCTTTTCTAGATTGTAGTCTTTCCTCTCATGAGTTGTACAAGACATTACAGATGTGTTTACCAGGCATAATGAATGGGGAATGTCATAAAGACTTGTGCCAAATTTTCAATGGTTTGTAACCCAGATGTTTTCAGAGTCTGGGACAGTTCAAATGTGGCGTGAAAGGCAGAGGGTCTCTTTTCTGACACTTGGAGTTTTAATTCCTGCCAGGTTTACCACTTGTAGATTACAGGATTTATTTTCAGGATAGGAATCTTCAAACACATTTTCATCAAACTTATGTAGCAAAATTCTACCCTCTGAGATATCCTAGCTCCTATTGATAACAACTAACTTTTTTGTTATTCCAACATAATTCATAGCAAAGAAGAATAACAAAATGAAAAGAGAAAATCATTGTTTTTTTCTTCAGAGTATTAGAATGATAAGAATATTGTTTCTGTGAATATGAAGTCAGCCCTGACCTGTAGCCAAAATTCCTGATATTTTTGATAATATATCCAATATTCCAAACAAAACATGAAGATGTAAAAAAAATCCACAAATGGGCTGATCTCTAAAGATGATTATTTATAGGTACCTCAAATATAAAACATTAGGATGCTCATTGCATATGCAATATTCAACAAGGATATATATTAACATACACATTATTCTCCTGGGTTATTATTCATTTTTCAACCGATCGCTCATGAAATAGTCTCTAATGACTCTTCACCTGCTGGATCTTTTATTTTTATTTAATTTTTACCACTTAAACTTTATAGTTGAAATTTCTGGCTATCAGATTAAGTCTGCATCCTGAATACTATTATACCTTGCAGTATTCTTTCTGGTTATTATCCTTAGCAGCAATTAACTCCCATAGGAAGTGAGGAAATTATGAGTATTTTTTAATGGACATTTATAAAAGTAGAAAATGGAAAATGACTTAACAGGAGAAATAAAAGTACAGTTATGAAATGGTAACTTGCTGCATTATTTTCATGTACCAAAGCTGAGAGCACATAGGGAAAACCCAAGTGCTGAACAATTTTGCTTTTTTATAGCTGAAGAAAAAAAGTTTTACAAACTTTGTTAGAATATGGGTGAGCTAATGAAGTTCATAAAGAATTTTAAGGAGAAAATTATCTTAATTCATCTTATAAAATAGAAAAGCCAGTAGACAAACACACTCACACACAATCTCTTTTTCTTTTTGCATCTAACAGAAGCTATGGAACTGCAGTATTTGCTGTAAATGGATTTGAAAACCACGAGTACCAAACGCTTTTCTATTACACTCAAGGGAGCATAATTACATCTGAAGGGCTGAGAACTCTCCAAACACATATAAAACTTGATCCTCCCTAAAGATTGTATTGGCTGAAAGTTTAAATGGGTTAAAGAAAGGTTTAGATAAATCCCCAAATGATTGAGCCATAATCAGTCATTTACGGACAATTAGAGATTTAGAGGTACTAGTCTTATGAGGATTATGTCATGGAAAGTGCCCCTGAGGACACTTTAACAGCCATAATTTTGCTCACTACTTTTATCTGTAAACAGAAGTTCTAGAAATCTTTATACTCTTGGACTTTATATATATATTTGAGTTTTTGATATAGCTTTCAAGAAATACAGCAGTAGCATAGGTTAAACCTAGAGTAGCACTAGGTAATCTCCAGCTAGCTGAAAATTCTAAATTAAATATTATGTACCAGGAAAGATACAAAAGATACAAAAGATACAAAATGCCTAGAGAACATTTTGTTAAAAAAAAAAAAAGGTAGGGTTTAGACTGTATACCTCTTCATCCTTCTTTAGCTGTTCTTTTCCACATAAGCCCCTTCATCAATATTAGATTTAATTATAGGTGTAAATAAGATAGATTATATGGTATATGTAAGAATAAAGGGGAAGAATCATGTAAAATAATTGTAATGCTATTTGACCCCTTTTCTCTGATACATTGTAGGTCCCAGAAAATTTGACTGATTGCAAAAAGATCCCAGGTCCTTTATCCCTCCCTCTATCCTTGCCCTTTGGGAAGTGATTTTACATTCCCTCCAAGTAAAAGGAGGTCTACTTTCCCACCACTTATTAGGATATCCTCATGTGATGATTAATTTTATCTGTTACCTTGACTGGACTAAGGGATGCCCAGATAAAAACATTTTTTTTGGTGTATCTGAATTGGTAGTCTGAGAAAAGATCTTCCTCCCCAAGGTAAGTGGACTCTGTCCAGTCTTTGAGGGCCTGAATAAAATAGTAAAGTGTAGGAAGGTTGGACTTGCTTTTGCACTGGAGTTGGGACATCTGTCTTTTTCCAGTCCTTGGGCATCATCAGTGCACTTGATTCTCAGCCTTCAGACTCAGACCAGGACTTGTACCATTGACTCCCCTTGTTCTCAGGCCTTCGAGTTTGGACTGGAACTACCTCACAAGCTTTCTTGGGCCTCCAGTTTGTTAGTCAATATAACCCAAATAAATACATACCTTCATATTTTCATGCTCTCTTGCCTCAGTGTTTCCAGGGTGATATTAAATTATTTTGAAATAAGTGGCCACGTACCAAATCTAGCAGACTAAGGAGAAAGCTATATACCAACCTTAAGGAAATAAATCTGGTATAAATACTATTCCTTTATTGAATGGATGGCATAGAATGTGTATAGATAAATAAATTTTAACGTTTAATTTAGACATTTAATTTCATCAGTGTAGAATGTTTCAATAGTGTGTCAATTTGCTTTTGGTTAAAAATGGGATCCCAGGGTACCTATATCTACAAATGCAGAACTAAATAATTTCGACATGAAAAGAACTAGATGGCATATGAAAACTACTTGTCAAAGAGCTAACAGCATGCTGAGGAATAACTAGACTAAAATCTCAAAGAATCAAATTCCAAAGAGGATTGTCTAGTAGGTAGTAAGAGCAGCATTTTGCCAGAATTAGCCTGAGCTGAACGTCTATCAGCATTAAAGAGGTAGGGAGCAAAGATTAGGTTTAGAGGTTTATCAAGTATGGAAATTCTGGTTAAACCACCTTATGTATTTTGGCTTTAAATGCTTAAAGAATGCACATTAGGAACAAGTAAGAACTAGATGAAGAACCAATCCTGAACTGAGTGAACCAGAAACTTTCAGTTTTATTAAAATTGTAATAAAATTATATTAAGGCAATTCCACATTGCTAGTGTGTATGAATTTCTAAAAAAAGTAAATATTCCCATGAGATATCATATTATGTTAGACATTAAATTATATCTACAAATAAGTTTCTAAAATCCATGTTCAGCATAGACTTCTCAGGCATGGAAGGATGTAAGGAAGTAGGGCAACATAACAACTGGCATGAGTTTGAAGACAGTAGGCACAACAGAAATCAGGTAAGATGTATATGTATGTGTTAACAGATACAAACTATAAAGAAATATGCTTTTTGTGTTTCTAGAGAAAAGGAACTAAACTTATACATTTTAGAAAGGAACTAAAAACTAAAACATGACATAGTAGACTTTTTAAAAGACGTAAAAATCTAGAACTGGAAAATTCAACATTTTAGATGAAAAACTCAATTGAGAGGTTTAGTAGTTAAGTAGCAAAGGGCTAATTGGTGAACTGGAAAAGAGGCACAAGAGATTCTCCATAAAAGAAGACAAAGTACATAAAAGGTCAAATGTGTACAGTAGAACCTCTGTCATTGACCAACTCCTTGATTTGACCCAATTTGCATAGACCAGACATGTATTACATGTACTTATCGGTACAGTAGACCTCGTTCCTTATGTTGACCAACTCTGTATGTTAACCAGTTTGTTGTGTCCCTTGGCTGGTCAACTTCCAGAGGTTCTACTGTATTTAATTGGAATCTCTAAGGGAGATGAAGATGAGAGAAGAAACATTTGAAAAGATAATGATAAAAAAAACTTTCTAAAACAAAATTAACAAATTTAAAGAGCCTAGCTAGTCCTAAATAGAAAAAAATGAAAGTAAATCTACATGTAAACATCTTATAATGAAACTACAAAAGTCCTCCCTGCCAAAAGAGAAAAATCTTTTTTTTTTTTATCCCCCACTGTTTTAATGTCTCCATTTTTACACAGAGGGTGGGGGAGGGGAGAATAGCATTGGAGTCTGGCACCGTGGAATGTCTAAAAACATTGCAAGGTTTTATTCTGTTTTTGTTTGTTTACTTGCGCGCACATGCATGTGTGCGTGCGTGTGCTTTTTTCTTTTTTGAGGCACTCATAGAAAGAAATATGGTCTTTGCCAAAAGACCCTGAGCTGTCTCTTTCCCTTCTCTTTCTGATGTAGGGGTTAATTGGCTAGAACAGGTTCATGACCCAAACCAGTGTTTATAGTAAATATATAGGTGGTCATCCTTGCATCTTATATTCTCATCTGTAAAGCAAGAAGGGAAATATTTACTTAAAGCAAGATTTGGGTAATACCTGGGAAAGGAAAATAAAATAAAATAAAATGACTTCTAGCTAGCTGACATTTTTTTCTTTGTGCATGTTCTTTATTTCTTTTTTTTTTAATTAATTTATTTGTTTATTTGGAAAGTTAATGAATGTATCAATGAATGGACACAGTCCATTCATGGAATTGAGACCCAAGAAATTCACATGAAACTGACCTAGGCATAGGGAATGGGGATCCCACATTTAGTCCCAAGTGCAAAGTGAAGGAGACACTGAGGCACAGGTGACTCCTCAGTAGTTGTCCAGCCTTTTTGGCTATTGGAGCCTCCAGTGGGGGTTGGCAGTCCCCCTCCTTGCCAGTCATTGAGCCGCTGGTTCTTCAGCTGGCTGCCGCAGCACCGACTCCACCAGCTCTGCTGAGCTGGCCAGGGTGCCAAATGTCCTGCATCAATTCTCCCTCTCTGAGTAGAAACCCCAACTGCTGTTAGAGAAAAGGGGCAAAGACTTGATCTAACTGCTTCCTGCTGAATCAGGTGATGATAGAAGGGGGCAGTTAGGGTTTCTCCAGAGAGAGAGTAACAAAGGGGTTCATGGACTGGAACCATCTTTACTGCGTGTGGCTTGATGACATTTCTGGAAAACACAAATCTCATTAGTATAATCAATAATAGGCAAAGGTAGAGCAGCATTAGGTCAGAAGCACTTATTTAGTGATGCTAAAAGAAAACCATATTCGGAATTTTTTTTTGCTGTTTCCTGAATAATAACTTCAAACTTTCTTTTGGCTCACAAGTGTAGGTGGTCTGTGGTTGGCTGTATTCACTGTCTGCCTCCCTTGAAGATGGAGGGTTCCAGGATTTTACTTGTGAATGATGTATGCAGGAGTCGACTCCTATAACTTTAACAGCTGTAGAAGAAGATAAGATAACAGGAAAGAGGACTTCCCAAGTTAGGGTTAGGGAAGTGAATTAGAAGGAAGAGTTTTGATGATGACTAGATCTCTAGGAGGCAAAACTTCCTGTTCTAGTTAGTATGTCCCTCCGCAAAAGGGGAGTAGCACTTTCAGGCATGATTAGGGAGGCATGAGAAAACAGCAAGTCATTCCAATTGCAGCTTCAAGGCTGGGAGAAAAATTTGGTAATCGACTTTCCAGATACCCCCTGTATAGTTATGGATTTGGTGGATAAAAACCAAGGCTA
>CAUYON010050926.1:0-22226 GCA_963573935.1 Arctocebus calabarensis | reverse complement strand
GGAAACAGCAAGAAAAATCCTAATATGGTTTTCTTTCAGCATCACTGAATAAGTGCTTCTGACCTGACGCTGTTCTACCTTTGCCTATTACTGATTACACTAATCAGATTTATGTTTTCCAGAAATGTCATCAAGCCACATGCAATAAAGATGGTTCCAGTCCATGAACCCCTGTATCTCTCTCCCTCCCGAGAAACCCTAACTGCCCCCTTCTATCATCGCCCAATTCAGCAGGAAGCAGTTAGATCGAGTCTTCGCCCTTTTTCCCTAACAGCAGTTAGAGTTTCTATTCAGAGAGGGAGAACTAATGCAGGACATTTGGCACCCTCGCCAGCTCAGTGGAGCTGGCGGACCTGCTGCCTCCTCCTTTGTGGTGTCAGTGCTGCGGCAGGCAGCCAGCTAAAGAGCCAGCGGCCTGGATGACAGGCAAGGAAGGGGACCTCCAACCCCCACCAGAGGCTCCAATAGCCAAAAAGGCTGGACAACTGCCAAGGAGACACCTGTGCCTTGGTGTCTCCTTCACTTTATACTTAGGACTAAATGTGGAACCCCATTTCCTGTGCCTAGGTCAGTTTCATGTGAATTTCCTAGGCCTCAATTCCATGAATGGACTGTATCCATTCATTGATACATTCAGTCACCTTGCTCTGGGCAGAAGGGACTGTATTCATTTGTTTCCTGGCCAAGGAACCCATACACCTATATGTACCCTGAGACTAAAGGCCTAAAGGAGGAGATGAGGAAAGACCAGGAGAGAAAGGGAGAGAGCTTCTCTCTCCCCACTTGAATTCTCTCCCTCTACCAGGAGCTTTAGTGTTTTCTGTATTCTTTTCTGTAAATAAATTCTGTCTTACCACTGGGGGGTGGGGAGGGAAATAATGTAATGTAGAAGAATAATAAAATACATGTATTTTTTAAAAAAGCAATATAATAAAAAAAAAGCATAGGACTGTGAGCAAATATTTACAAACCACATATTTGCAAAGAACTCTTAAACCTCAACATTAAGAAAAACAGCTGGAAATGACAAAAGACATGGATATAAAGATGGCAAATAAGCAAGTGAAAAAGTTCAACATTATTACTCATTAGGTAAAAGCAAATAAAACCATTAGATTATGTATCATTACACACCTATCATAATGGCTTAAAAAATATATGACATCAAATGCTGGTGAGGATGTGGAGAAACTAGTTTATTCATACATTGCTAATGGGAACATACAATGATAGAGCTACTTTGAAACACAGTTTGGAAGTTTCTTAAAGAAATATGGAACTACAATATGACTTAGCAGTTGAACTCCTAGGCATTTACATCAGAGAAATACAATGTGTTTTTATAGTCACAAAAAACGTATAGAAATGTTATATCAGGTTCATTTATAATAATACAAAACTGGAGACAATAACTTTCAAACTGTGGGACCGCCATACCATGGAATACTAAAGCACCAATAAAAAGGAATGAACTATGTATATGTGCAGCAACCTGGATGAATCTCCAGAGGATTATGATGAATGAAATAAGCAATTCCAAAAGATTACATGCTGCATGATTCCATTTATACAATGTTTTAGAAGTGATACAATGGTAGAAATGGAGAACAGAACAGCAGTTGACTCTATTTGAGGAGTGGGTTGATTGAGAAGTTATAAAATGGCAACATGAGAGATTCTTGTGGTGATAGAATTATTCTGCACCTTGACTGTATCAATGTCAATATTCTGGTCTTAATACTATACTATAGTTACACAAGATGCTACCATTGGAAGAAACTAGTTAAAGGATATATAGGATTTCTCTATACTATTTCTTGTAGCTGTATGTGACTCTATCTCAAAAAAAAAATTAGTTAAAAAAATCTCCCCAATGTAGATTCTCTTTGTTGTAGTTATACAATCTAAAAGAACGAATTTTATTTACCCAAATTTAAGGAGGCAGTAAAATTGTTGCATTTGCTTGGTGGTAGGGAATACAACAGTTGTCATTACTTCAAGTAAATTTCTCTTTCCTACATAAAGATTTACACACAGGCATGTTTAAAAGTGTCATAATTTAAAATGATGAAATACTTGAAAACTCCACCTTCCAACAATCAAGATTTGGTTAAATAAATTAGAACACTGTATATTGTTTGATGAATAATGTACAACCATAAAAATCCACATTTTTCAAGGGATATTTTATACAACGTGAATAATGACCGAGATAAATTGTTAAATAAAAGTTAAGTTATAAGGAGACTTTACCTCTTTTGTGTTTACATGGATGGAGCTGGAACATATTCTTCTTAGCAAAGTATCTCAAGAATGGAAGAAAAAGTATCCAATGTACTCAGCCCTAATATGAAGCTAATTTATAACTTTCATATGAAGGCTAACACCCAATTATAGCACAAGAATACAGGGAAAAGGGAAAGGGAGGGGAGGGGAGGATGAGTGGAGGGAGGGCAATTGGTGGGATCACACCTACGTTGCATCTTAGCAGGGTACTGGTGAATCTTATTAAATGTAGAATATCAATGTCTTCATATAGTGATTAAGAAAATGCCATGAAGGCTATCTCTAACAGTACGATCAAAATATCTGATTGTATATGAAGTAAGCACATTGTGCCCCATGATTGCACCAATGTACAAAATTATGATTTAATAAAATTATTTTAAAAATAAATATACATTAAATAACAAAAAAAAAACCCTTACTCTTCCTTTATGAGTGTCATATTACACAATGACACCACCAAGATGAGTAGTGTTACAAGTACAACATATCCCATGAAGGATAATAGGCAAGAATTTGTGAACTTTGAGTTTGATATTGATAAATCAGCCACACTAAAGCATCCTTGCCTCAGGTTCTGTCTAGGTCTGAAAGACCTGTCATTCTTTTATTGAGTAATTATTTGTTGGATTTTCCCAGATGTATATATTTAAAGAAGAACATGGAGGAAGGTGGGCAGAGATTTTTGTTCTCTAAGTCAACTGATTGGATGAAGTACTTTTATTTTTTTAATTTTTGAGGAATCATTGTGGGTACAATGAGCCAGGTTATAATGCTTGAGTTTCCTGGGTGAAGTCTGTCTATGAGTAGTGTCCAACCCCCAAAAGGTGTGTCACACACTGTGGCCCCACAACCCCCTCCTGCCTTCTCTCTCCCCCCCATTCTTCTTCCCTCCTCCCACTACGTTCTAGCATCAATTGTCCTCATATCAGAATTGAGTACATTAGATTCTTCTCTATTCTTGTGATGCTTTATTAAGAAGAATATATTTCAACTCCTAGGTGAATTAATTTTGAAAAATGATAAAACTGAAAATGACCAGGAAAATAAAATTTTTAAATGAGTGTTACTATATACACACACCTGGGACTGAGGACCTGAAGGAGCAGGAAGAACCAACCCATCAACCATCTACTTCACCAGCATCTAAAGCTGCAAGAAAGAGGAGGGTCAAAGCCTTCAAGATGAAACCACCCCACTCAGGCACTTAGAGCAGCTTTTCTCTTCTTTTCTTTTCTTTTTTTTTTTTTTAAGCAAAATGTGGAATGTGGTTCTAAGAAAGCAATGACCATCAGCCAGGAACTCTCTCATTTATGTCAGCTATTTTGAGTTGGATTTTTTTTCCATTGGCAACCAAAAGAATTATCCATCATGGATCATTAAATTCCAGTTTCCTCAGCTATAAAACAAAATAATAATAGTAACATCTTCCCAAAATTTTTATAAAGAATAAATGAAACCTTTCTCCTCCTATTCACAGCGAAAGTTCTTCTAAGTTGACACTTGCCACCCCCATGCCTTCATCTACCAGGCATTCGGCAACAGTCTTGAAACAAGCCACCACTCACTTTGCTCCACAGACAGAATGTCTTGTAAAGAGGCTGCTGGCCTCCTAGTTGTTAAATTCAACAGATGTTCTCAGTCTTCATTTCATTTGACTTCCCAGAAGCTTCAACTAGGTTGCATTCTAAAATGGGCCTCTTTTCTGCCTACTCTCTACTAAAACTATTTTTTTTTTAATTTCAAAATAGGTAGGGGGTACAAATGTTTGTATAACAAAGATACTTTTTATAATGCTTAAGTGGGAGCTTCAGTGTACCATCACCATTGCCCTTGTAAGGTCAATCAGTCTCCCATTTTGTGAAGGCAAATTTAAAGTCTTTTGTGAGTCAGAAAGGAAAAATCCTGGTGGGATTTTCGAAGCTACTCCCTTAAGAGGATTAACTGCCTCCAAATGGTCAGTTAAAGGATTATTACTTAGCATAAGAATAACCTTGGTAAAATAGTTATCAGTTAAGCCAGTTAAAACTTAGCCAATAAGGATAGTTTTACATAATAAGTGGTTATCAGTTAGTCCAATTTATCCATAGACCTGTAAGTACCAGGTGGTAAAAGGCCTGGGGTCAGGTTTAAGTCATATGTTTATTGATTAAGTCATAAGATTAAGTCAAGTGCTTGTTGATTAGGTTGTGTGCCTATAAAAACCTTATTAGAAGAAATAAATTTGCCGAAATGCCTGAGTGAGCGTCAGTCATTCCCTTTCAAATCAATCATTTTGTCTGCGGTGCTGCCTCTGTGTCATTGATCAGGAGGGCTGGGTGGCAGCCACATAAAAGAACTATTCATTTTACCCAATAGGTAGGTTTTTATCACTCCCCTTCTTTCTCTTCTCCTCCCATCTTGATTTCCAATGACCTTTGTATCTCTTTGTGCCTGTGTGTACCTATCATTTAGCTCCCAATTATTGAAGAGCACATGTGGTGTTTGTTTTTCCATTCATGAGACACTTTTCATAGGAAAATGGTTTCCAGTTCCATCCACGTTGCTGTAAAATACATTACTTTATCCTTTTTATGACTGAGTAATACACCGTGGTGTGTGTGTGTGTGTATGTGTGTATGTGTGTGTGTATACACCACATTTTCTTAAGCCACTCTTGAATTAACAGGCACTTGGGTTGATAACTGATCTTTGCAATTGTGAATTGTGCCGCTATTATGAATTGGGCTGCAATAAACATTCTGGTGCAAATGTCTTTGTTGTAAAAAGATTTTTGATCATCTGGGTATATACCTAGTAGAGGAATTGCAGGATCAAACAATAGGTCTACTTTTAGTTCCTTGAGTATTCTCCAAACTTCTTTCCAAAAAGGTCATATTAGCTTGCATTGGCACCACAAGTGTAGAAGTGTTCCCTTCTCTCCACATCCAGCCCAACATCTGTAGTTTGGGGATTTTTGTAATGTGGGCTAATCTTACTGGAGTTAGACGATATCTCAAAGTGGTTTTGATTTGCATTTCTCTGATGATTAAAAAGTATGAGCATTTTTTCATGTGTTTGTAGGTCATGCGCCTGTCTTCATCAGAGAAGTTTCTGTTCAAGTCTCTTACCCACATAGAAATGGAGTTATTTGTTCTTTCCATATTGATTAGTTTGAGTTCTCTGTGGATTCTAGTTATTGGACCTTTGTCAGAAGCATAACCTGCAAAAATCTCCCATTCTGAAGTTTGTCTGTTTTCTTTACTTACTGCGCCCTTGGCTGTGCAAAAGCTTTTTAGTTTGATCAGATACTAGTAATGTATTTTTGGTATTGCTTCAATTGCCTGGGGGGACCCCTCATAAAATATTCTCCCAGGCCAATTTCTTCAAGTGTTCTCCTTGCACTCTCTTCTAGCATTTTTATAGTTTCATGAGACTGTGAACTTTATATCAAGAAATGTATCACAGTTCCAGCCACACAGGAGGTTCTCAATCAATATTCACTGAATAACACAAGCAGATAAAATAATAAATAATAAAATAAATATGTAAACTGCCTAGCACTAGTAAATACTACCCTCCTTCCTCCAGGCTCAATGATCCCTACAAAAGGAAAGAGGTAGAATCATAGATGATATAAAATAATGAAACCCTACAATAATTTATGTCCAGTTTTAAAATATTTTTCCAAAAATATTAAGAATTCTTTTTAAAAACAGCAATAAAACCATATTATGAGCATCTGTCCTCTGATTCCAACTGTCACTCCCCACATGATTTCAGAAAAGATACTTATTTGTTCCCAAATCCAAGAAAATGCCTTTTTCCAGGTTTTGACACAAACCCTCTTTTGTTCTCCCTTGTTCTCTGATCTTCTGTGTTTCCCTCTGAGTAGGAACATTCAGAGTTCATAAACATTTTGCAGAAAATATAATTACAGTATACAATTGCTCAAACCCCAGACTTTGCATAGAATCACTATAAATACGAGGTGAAAATTCTACATAATGAACATCTCCCTCAATAGTGAAAAATCACGACTTCTCTGCCTGTTTTAGGTATTACCAAATCAAATGCCCTAACTCAACTATGGTGCCCCAGCCTTTGTAGTTCAATTATTTCATTCCCACTTGTCTGTATGCTTGAGCATCTCTTGATAAACTTGGGAAAGTTTCTGCTTCTAGCTACAGTGTGGTTACCCTTAAAAGTTTGTGACACAGATTTTAAACTGGAGTTTTACTCAAGAGATGGGGAAAATTTTCTTGATTTGACTCAAGATTCTCATTTTTTTCAAAAGCAAAATGAGAATAAAAACATTAACTAAAGATAAATTTTTCTATCCCAAATTCCCTCAAGCTTAGGCAACTGATAACCCAAATGTGGTTCAGAGTTCATCCCACCCACACACCTCCCATGCTCAGAACCTTGCTGCACTTTTGAGGATTGCTGATTGCAGATAAATCTGGAAGAAATATGGTTTTTATCTTCAGGGTTGTCTCATTTCCACCTTTTACTGGTGTATGCATTGCCTCTTTCCTTCCAGTTGTGTGAATCCATTGGCCGATACAAGCATTGTTCACTACTGAACCCCACAGGCCTTGTAGTAGGCCACCAATTATTATTTCAGGTGGCCTAAGGGTCATGCAGGAGATCTGGCATGTTACAAATAACATGGAAGAAACAGATTCAAAACTACAAATGCCTGGTGTTCACAATCTAGGAGATCTGGCTCCAAAAATTTCACAGATGTTGTTACCCTAAGACAACCTTTTTCTCCCTTTTTTTTTTTTTTTTTTTTTTGGAGAAGCAGATCTTTTATTTAACCCTATACATTCATGCCTACCTCTCCTCTGTTCCTTTATATAATGAGGGACATATAAGTCTTTGGTAAATTTAAGTTCATACGAGAGGATTAACACTTTGTAAAAAGGAGTGAATAGAATGCTGGAGCTGGATCCCAAGACCTAAATTCAAGGGAATGGTTCTAACAATCACTCCCTAAACTAATTGGGCAAGTCCCTCAACAACTTTGAGTTTAATTAATCTCACCCCAAAATACAGAAAAAAAGAGTTTTCCTTCTCCATCTTCCTTGTATATATGCAAACACCAATGAGAAAACAGCAATAAATTTATATTAGAATAAAGACCATGCATAAATCCGAGAGTATATGCCTCACTTGCTATCATCATCATCACATCATCCTTATTTTCACCCAATTATGCTTTTCATGTTGTACTGCTGCCACCTAATGGAATAGCTGGATAGATTTGAAGCTTTCTTAAACTTACACACTCTACTTTTGCATTTTAAATTTGTATTCACGTGTGCTGAAGTCAGAAAATGTGCAGGCTGGAAAAAAAATAAACAGAAATGATTGCACTTGTTGTACTTGGCAAGTAGAATTCATCCCCAACCTTGAATAAATGGGGCAGAAATGAACCCAAGGTCTAGATTAAGGGAAAGCCCACCAGGTGGTCTTATCCATTTTTTATTAGTCCAAATGTGTTTTGCATGTAACAAACCATGCTTCTGTGAACTTCTAGACATAAAATGAAAACATTCAGAGCAAGCTGTGGACTGATTGTCAGAACTGAAAGGAGTGTGGCATTTTGAAATACTTGAGACAGAAAACGGGGTCCATTGGTGTAAGAAGATGTTAGCAGCAAACATTAGCAGGAAAGATGTGTACGGCCTGGCTAAACATCTTTCTGAAGAGTTTCAGACTTTGCAGTCACATCCAAAGGGGCAAGAGTGTTCCTTACAGATTTTATGAAGAAACAAATGTTCTGACTCCTCTTTAGTCTCATTCTCAAAACATTCTAGTTAGATATTCCATAGGGCAATAAAAACTAATAACTAGCCATTTGCACTTTTCATTTCCATGGTAACTTTCGTATGGAGGTTTTCCAAAGTTCTAACAAAAACAGGGAATGCTGATTGAGCTACATCCAGGAAATGAGGCGATAGTTTTATTTCAGCCCTATAAGTAAGAAACCTACCCATTTTAATATGAGTATCTGTCTGCAGAAAGTCAATGGAGCTCCAAGTGCAAGGACAACAAGCTACACACTTAGACAGAAATAAGTCTTCGTAAAAAGGCTAAGGGTAACTACTTAACTCAGACTTCCCTCCAAAAGTGAGGAAAGCCCAGTTCAGCAGGTTAAAAGAATCCCTCTGTCATAGTAGAACTTGGGACTTCATGAAGATGGCAGAAGATTCTGGAGAATGACTAGATTTATTAACCTATGGAACAAGATCTAGATATATTTTAATGTACATTAAACAGTGAATAAATTTTCAATATGATAGAAAGTCTTAGTGAAAAATGAAAACCCACACTTAAGAAAACTGGAGGATAGAGATATAAATTGTTACACGGGGAAGAATCAATTTGAACTCATAATTTTATTTTTATGAAATATATTTTTCCAGCTCTGCCAATGATCCAAAAGAAGTAACTTCACCTTTTCCTAGCACTAAGATATAATCCAATCAGTTAGCAGCCCAGACTCTCCATCTTGGCTAGTCTGGGAGACTATTGTTTTTCACTTGAATCTGATAAAATTGACACAAGCCTAGAATGAAAATAGAGTACCGTAGAATAGAGAACCCAGATATAAAACCATCTACCCACAGCCAACTGACCTTTGACAAAGCAGACAACACATACTGGGGAAAGGAGCCCTATTCAATAAATGGTGCTGGGAGAATTGGATAGCAATATGCAGAAGAATGAAACAGGACCCCTACCTCTCACCACTCACAAAAATTAATTCAAGATGGACAAAAGGCTTACGTGTAAGGCATGAAACCATAAGAATTCTGTAAGAAAACATAGGCAAAATTCTTCTAGACATCAGCCTAGGCAGAGAATTTATGACTAAGACCCCAGTGGTAATTATGGCAGCAACAAAAATAAATAAATGGAACTTGAATAAATTAAAAAGCTCCTGCACAGCTTCTGCACAAATAAGGAAATATTAAATAGGGTGAACAGACAACCTACAGAATGGGAGAAAGTATTCTCAAACTACACAGCCAAGAAAGCATATAAAAAGATTACATTGCAGATGATTTAAAAAGGATATTTCAATCTAGTTTTCCAAAACCAAGTTGAGAGGTGCAAAGATACCACCTTGTGAACCTACCATCATCTTGGCCTCTTGCCTTAGACTTAGGAGCCCACGAGGGACCCGGGCATGTAGGTGAGTGGGCAGTTGTCAATAGCTGCAGCAGCAGCCACAAAATGCAGATAACCACCACACAATTCCTCCTGTTTGGGATCTCTGGCTTACATCTTCTCATCACTGTTCATTCTTCCAAACATTTGCTGAGCATCACAGCCACTGTTTTAGTCATCGGAGGTACAGCTACAGCCAAAAATAGAGATGGTCTCTGCTCTCATGACATTTACCATTCTGGTGGGGACAGCCAGAAAATGAATATCTAAAACAATAAATCAGATCTTTGCTGATAATGTCTATGATGCAAATAAAACAAAATGGCAAAATAATAATAATAATAATAATGAGGGTGAAAGGATGGGGTTACTTTATCTTTTTAGACATGATCTCATTTGCTACTCAAAAAGTCTGACTGCATTCAGACTTAAAAGTGGAAGCTCTCAGAGAGGACAGCCTGCATCTCTTGGCAATCTGTTCCTGGCACTTTTCTTTGGCCTGCTTCATTCTCTTAGCCAAAAGTTTACTCAGCAGCCTCTTCCTTATTTTTCTTCAGAGCAATCTGCCAGCATTTATGTTGCAGGACACATGGAGTTGCAAGATGCTAAATCTTGGGTGCTTTGGTCCTAGGTTTCTTACCTTCCTTGTCTAAAGGCCTTTCTCACAACATATACATTCACATTATCTTCTTTAGACTGAAAAGTCTGCGGATTCTGCTAGGTCTTCTGGGCCCTAGACATGGAGGTACCATTGTATAAGTCTGTCCAGGAATATCCTTCTCTCCTTTTTTTTTTTTTACAATAACCAAGTTGAGAATGCTCTGAGTGGCATCCACAGTGCAATCTGGAATAGACTTGGCTTCCTTTCTCCGATTCTCCTTGGTCTATAACAGGAATGCCCCTTTCCCAGCAGCTGGCAGATCTGTTCATGGGTCAAGACACCCTGTTTCATGGGAAACCTTACTTCTTGTTCCCATTGCTGGTTTGGACAGCATAACCCTTCCAGTCTTCCCCCTGAGTATCAGGAACAACTTCCATGGGTGGCTGTACGCTTCTCATAGTAAGTAGGAAGTTTACATTCATTGTCCTCTTCAATGAGTTTCTGGCAGCCAGTGGCTGGGAAGGAGATATTCAGCTTCATCCTGAAGCAGCTGATCGTCTCCAAGTCACCACAGAAAAGA
This sequence comes from Arctocebus calabarensis, assembly GCA_963573935.1. Taxonomy (NCBI): domain Eukaryota; kingdom Metazoa; phylum Chordata; class Mammalia; order Primates; family Lorisidae; genus Arctocebus; species Arctocebus calabarensis. The sequence continues at coordinate 11,598 of CAUYON010050926.1, read as the reverse complement.
GCGATGGGATTACTTTAGATTGGACAGTGATAGAAAGTCTTTCTAAATCACCGATTTTCCACCCCTATGTGATAGGACACATTGGTGTGCCCTGAGAGGATCTTGGATGTGCCTTGGAAATTTTTAAAGATCATTAATTAAATTATTTTGAAAGAAGTTCAAAGTGCAGTAAGTATATTTTGTTTCTTACTCTGTTTTTTGATGAACATAAGTTAAGTGTGCCGCGGAAGTTTAAGTATAGGTTCAAGTGTGCTGTGAGATAAAAACGTTTGAAAACATTGCTCTAAGCTGAAAACTGAATGATGATAAAGAGCTGGACCCAGAAGGCCTGAAAGAACAGCTTTCAGGCAGAAAGAACAGGAGCACATGCCACCAGTTGGGAAGGGGCGAGTGGCTGGAGCACACTGTTGGTGGGGGCCGTGGGGTTGAATGTAGTAGTAGGAGACAGAGAAGTGGGTGGAAAAGAGAACACGTAGAGCCCCAGGGAGTCTACCCCCTTACCACCTACATCCTGCCATTATAATACAGGTAACAATATATTCTGAAAGTTAATTTACTCTTCTCTCTCTGAGTAGATTGTGAGTTCCTTAAGTACACTATATCTTATTCATGATAATAATTATAGCTCCATTTATTGAGCTGTACCAGGCACTAAGCTAGCTACTTTGCATACATTATCTCCAATCTTCACAACAACCCTGCAAGGTAAGTATTATTAACATAATTTTACAGTTGAAAAAACCAGCTAAGTGATTTACCCAAGGCCAAAAAACTAGCATGTGGCAAAGTAGGCATTTGAATCTATGTCTTGTCTGACTCTGAAATCCAGCCTCTTTTCATTACTGCACAAGGGTCTTAACCTCCCAGCACTTATTCGTTTTTTAGTCCCTGCTCCTAGCACGATACTTGGCACCTTACATAGACTCAGACGCTCCATAAATGTTCCCAGTATTGAGTTGGAGTGAGCTGAACGTAACCTCACACAGAGGAGACTGAACTCACGAGGCCACAGATACAGGGATATTTTATAGGAGCATATGTGGTGGTGATGGTAGTCTTCTGTCACAGGATGAATTTGAAGCATGGTGGAAAGTGGCAGGGAGGAGGCCATACTTAATAAAAGTAAATGAAAGCTACGGGGCTTCCTGAGAGCTAATGTATGACACAGTGACACAGCTGCATATCGTGTTCTGCAAAAATTAATGGGATTTTAAAGAGAGAGGCTGCTCAATGTGCTTGCAAAATGGAGATACAGAAGAATGCACCCGGATGATGAGGAGAAAAGAACATCAAGAGGGGAGGATAGTGCTGTCATAATTGCCTGTAATCTCCCCCCACCTCTTTCTCCTGACTTTAATTAGGACACTGGCGAGACACACACATTTGTAAGAGTGACAGAGCTAATTGAAGAAAACCACATGTCTCATCAACAACAAAATCAGGAATAATAATCAAAGCAGCAGAAGCAAAATTGGAAACCATGGAGCTGTCAAAAGCAGGAGGAACTCAAATACAATGAGGCATATAATTTAGAAAAAGCAAGAGGGCTTTTGCTATATGGAAGCATTAAAAAAATGGAACATGAAATAAAACAGTTAACTTGACTCACACTGAAACTTTCTTTCCAACAGTCTGGTCACAATTAAATCTGGTCAAAATCCATCTAATCCTTTCAACCTGTGTTCTGGGGACACCTGTATTATTTCATTTCATTGCTCAGAATGGCACAGTCAAGTGCAAAATTTCCTGTCCTGAGCTCTTCATTAATTCACATTGCTTTCCTGTCACCACATTGGTTAGTTCTCTCCTAAGGAGAGATGGAAAATGACAGTGTCTCATCCCTAACTGTTAATATTGCTTACATGTGGAAGTCATTATTAAGTTATTCCCGTCCTCTATTTGCAAACCTACAATGAAAAATGAACTATAGAGTTCAATTGGGAAGAAATTCTTACTCTTCCAGTTTCTTAACTAATTAGATTTTTGTTGCTTGCCTCCCTGGCATCCATTCTCCCTTCTCTCAAACCCTTTGCCACACCCTCAGCCAACACCCTCAGGATGGGGTGGTTTGCCTTGGAGGTGGGTGCAGGACCCAAGATGGCCAATCAGAATCTGAACACGTTTGAGGTTTGCTGGGACAAAGATGCTCATGCTCAATCTTTTTTACAATATAAATCTTGGAACTATTTTAACAATCCTGTCACCACAGTGAGATTGAGAATAAAGTTATAGCTCAAGAAAAGGGGAAGGAAAAAAGACATCCTTGTCTCTTTGAAACAGTCATTCCTGAAATAAGATCTATAACCTGAACTTTTCAGTTATATAAGCCAATAAAGTCTCCCTTTTTATGTATTAAGCCAGGTGAATTTTGATTTTCCATTGTTTGGAGACAAGTATTCTAAGTATCATTAATGTAACAGTGAATAAAACAAAACAATAATAATAGCTGGTACTGTTGAATGCTTTTTATGTGCCAGTCACAGGGTCATCTTAATTATTTCAACATGTACAGTATGTTTTCTAATTCTCACTTTACCAACATAGAAATTAAAGAATCTATGTCATTTTTCCCATGCTGATGAAGATAAAATTAGAACCCAGGATTTCCTTTGGGAAATTCATATTCTCCAAATCCATTGTAGTGACAATAAGAGTGTAGGTCTAAACCTCTTGTATTAATCAGTAAATAATGCCTGCCTTCTTCTTCTCAGGTTACCTCTAAATGTTCTGATAAATTTCTTTAGGCTTTCTCATTATGCCTATTTCATCACATAGGCTATCACAGATTTGCAGATGTTTTCCCTAAGCAGAAATCCACAACAGAAGTGCACTACAGAGACTGAAACACTTGCCACTACTCACGTTCTCAATCACCCAAACAGATGTGCACAAGGAGAGATCACAGTCCCAGAAAGAGAACCACAGAATTTTAGAGGCTGCTCAACAGAAGTTGAGAACTGTCCATTGTAGCATACAAAAGTTACCTGAAACTAACCATGCAAAGTCATAACAGAATGCTACTTACTGGATCATGTTTCATAACTAATGCTAAACTGTCATGTTCTAATACTGTTATTAGATGCAGAAGTTACTAAGTGGTTCCTGTGATTCCTTTACCTTTATACGGTAACCATCTGTAAATCTGCACTTATGACTACTTACAAATCTACATCACTTTTCTTTCCATGTCATTCCTCAATGCAGATATGTGAGTCCTTGCCAAGTACAGCCTACCGCTTTTCAGATGTCAGGCAACATGGAGGTAAGAATGTGAAACAGAACTATGAGCATAAATTTTATTTTCCTCTTTGCAATGGGGAGCATCACTTAAGGACTTCCTATTAGTTTTACCCAAGCACCTAAGCTTAAGTACTCATTAGTTTTACCTGAGCACCAAGGATAAGTAGAACATAGACAAAGGAAATTAAAAGCACACCCAAGGGAACCAACTCAGCAATCCAAGAGTGGAAGAGAAAAAAGAAATTCCTGATTACATGCCTTCAAGAGAGACAGGATTTCTGGAGGAGACAGCTAAATTTCTAACAAAAATTTGATGAAATAGCACTGAATGAAGTTGGTTTCGGCACAATAGAAATACTGTTTACCTAGAAAACATGCATTTCAAATTTACAAGGTAAGTATATTAATTGAAGAAGAATATTATCATCATTGAAAATTAAGTTAGTGATCCAGAAGATTTAATTCAAAGAAATACCTCACAACCTACAGGAAATAGACCTAGAGATGGAAAAAATGAATAACAGGTAAGAGTCAGAAGAGAGACAAGTAATGGAAGTTTCATAAAGAAAAAAAAGGAATTGTTAGAGAATAGGCAAAAGGAACAAAGGAAATATCTCTGGTCAGAGCACTCAAGTCTGTAGATTAAAAGGACTGAGTTCCAGAGTGATGAGGACAAGAAGTAAAAGAGAGGAAGGGAGGGAGGGAAAGAGAGGTAGGTTTATCAAAGGAAAAGAATAAAATTGTTACCCCAAAATTCACACATTGAAGTCCTAACCCCAAAACCTTAGAACATCACTGTGTTTGGAGATAGGGCCTTTAGAGAGATAATTTTGCTAAATGGAGTAATTGGGATGAGGCCTAATCTGGTATGACTGGTGTCCTGAGGATATAGACGATCATAGAGGGAAGACCAGGTAAAGTCTCCACCAGCCCAGGAAAGAAACCTCAGGAAAAAACAACCTAGCTCTTGGACTCCTATCCTCCAGAACTGTGAGAAAATAAACTTCTTTTATGTAAACCATTCAGTCTGTGGAACTTCGTTATGGCAGCCCTAGAAAACCATTATGAACACTAACATCAAATTTTCCATCTGTAATTTTAGATGGTAGGAAATGGGAGGCTAACTTCTCTTGGTTAATGAGGGGAAAGGATTATAAGAAAATCGTCTTATACCCAGAGAGAAGTGTATTTACAGACATGCAAAGGATTCTGAGAGCATCTCACCCACAGAACCCAACTGAGGAAAACAGTTAGGAAAGGCCAACCATAACAGACAACAGAACTGGTGGCAGGACAGGGGACAAGAACAAGGAGGGAAGACGGCAGTCAGCAATGAACCCTGAATAGATGAGAGGGTTGTTAGGCTTTGTAATATTAAGAATTATGGATAGAAGAGTCATAGAGAAAATCCAAAACTAACAATGGCATGGAACTGAATGTAATAAATTCTCTGTGACTTTGGGGGCACCCAGGAATCATAGCCAACCATTTTGTGGCATGTATTACACTTGGCATAGGTACTGCCCTGGTCACTTTATTTAATTAAATCATCACAACAACGCTAGGAAGTAAGTGATATTATTATTCCCTTTTTACAACTGAAGCAAAGACAGCAGCTTTCCCAAGACTGCGTGGCTAGCACATGGCTGTAGTATCTGGTTTTAACCACCATATTATGCTGCAAAAAGGAGAAAATTAAAGGCATTCTTGTGGATGTGGATGTAGGAGGAGGGCGAGGAGGTAAAAGTGACCTAAAATATTTAGTTTATACTGCATATTTAATTGAACACACAGAATTTAGTGTACAAACGAAATAGTTTTAGATTAAAAGAGAGCACAATTACTAATTCTGCCAGGGAAACAGAAACACATATAAACTAGGATTTGCAAAAGCAATTCAGGACATATAATCACCCTATTTCTATGGGTCTCAACTTATGGATTGGGAACAATAAATAGCCTACATTGAGGAATATGGTTAAAATCTTTCATTTAATAGTAGAGAAATACTGCGTATATTCAATTATGTATATTAGAAATAAGAGGACTGCTAATGGCAGAAGGGAAGACACCAAGAAACAACTAAACAAACATGACTAGAAAAGAAAATGATTAGTAACCTGATCAAACACACAAAAATAAAGAAAAGGAGGACAAAGAAGCCAGTTGGGGAAACAAAACTAAGTTTTTCAAGTCTTAAATGTAAAGTACTTAAATTTTCTTATTAAAAGAGAAACCATCAGGTTAAGTTAAAGAATGAGGAAAAATAAGCTAGATGTTTTCATGCATAGAAAACATATTACACAAAGCAAAAAAGAAAAGTTTAAATAAAATCATAGCACTAACCCAGAAAAAAATTAATAAAATAAATTTCACCAAAATTTAAAACTTCTACTAACAAAAAGGTTTATCATTGAGAAATTAATAAGCAAGCCATTAACAGGGAGAAAATGTTTGTGATATATATATATATTTATATACATACATACATATATATGTAGCAAAGAACTAATATTTAGACTATATAAACAACTCCTGCAATTCAATAATAAAAGGCAAAAGCTTTGTTTTAATAAAAGAAGAAGCTCTCCACAAAGAAAGATATACAAATTGCCAGTAAGGAAGTGAAAAAGTTCCTATCTTCATTAGTCATCAGGAAAATCTAAATTGAATCCACAAAGAGTTGCCACCACCCACCTACAAGAATGACTAAAATCACAAAGACTGACAAAATCAAATGTTAGTAAGGATGTGGGACAACAAATCTTTCATACATTGGGGTAAAAAATAGTACAATTACTTTCCAAATCATTTCAGAAGTTTTCCTGAAGGGTAAACATATACATATTCTACAATGTAGAATTTCCACTAATTTCTGGGGATTTTATCCAAGCAAAAAAATATATATATGTCCACAAAGAGACTTAAACATGAATGTTTATCATGGCCAAGAATTGGTAATACACCAAACATCCATGGGTGGAAGAACTGACAAAATTGTGGTATAGTCATACATGATCTACTTAGTAAATAAAAACAAAAAGAAAAGAAAAGAAAGCAATAAATTACTGATATACAAAATATGGATAACTTTCTTTCTCAGGGAAAGAAGCCAGTATAAACCCATATACTGAGCATACTCCATTTGATTTCTACAGACAAAACTAAAGTATAATTACAGAAATCAGATCATTGGTTAACTCTGAGAGAAAAAGTGAGGAGTGACTGGGCACAAAATATCTTTCCAAGGTGATACACACTCATTAGAAACATCAAACCGTACACTTAAAATCTGTGCATTGTATATGAATGTTATAATAATATTTTGTGAAAGTATACACTATAAAATGAAGTCATGAGTAAGGTATTATTAAGCAATTTAAAAGCACTGAACAAGAAAAATTGGACAAAAAGAAACTGGGTCTATCTTTATTTCAACAAAACATAGCAGGTTTCAGGTTGCAGCAGTAGGAGGAAGTAAGATTATGTGTCATCATCCTTCATAGAATTCAATACTTTCCTTATTATGTTAAAGGATGGAAAAAAAAAAACAAGTTTGCCCTATAGATCTTAAACCACTAAAAGAATAAAACATGTTGTTTTCCTATTTATGAGGAAGAGCAATTTAAGTCTAGACAACAAAAGAAATATCAAGAAAGCATAAAATGCAGAAAACATTAAAAAATGTGAGGAGTTTATGACCTAGCAATGCTGATGTCAATAGGTTTTACTCTTTGACCCAGAAATCCCTCCTCTGAGTATAGACTCCAAAAGTTGAAGCCAGCACCTCATACAGGTAGATGTGCTCCTATGTTCACTGCAGCATTATCCACATTAGCCAAGATATGGAAACAATCTAAGTGCCCATAAATCAATAGATGGGTAAAAAAATTGTAATATGCACACGCATGTAATGGAAAACTACTCAGCCTTAGAAAATCAAGAGATCCTGCCGTTTGCATTAACACGGATGAACTTGGGGGACATTATACTAAGTAAAATAAGTCAGACACAGAAAGAAAAATATTGCTTGTTCTCACTTAATGTGGTGCTTTTAATACATAGAAATAATATAAATGATTTCTAGAGATAGGAGCAGGAAGAAATGGAGAAATGTAGGTCAAAGGGTACAAACTTGTAGTTAAGAAAGATGAATAAGTCTAGGGGTTTAGTGTACAGCATGAGAACTATGGTTAATAATATTGTATTGTACATTGAAAGTTTCCTAAGAGAGTAGATTTTCAGTGCTCTCACTACAGGAAAAAAATGTTTGCAATTATGGAAGGTGATGGGTATGTTTCTTTGCTTACCCGTAGTAATCATTTTACTGTGCATATGTATATTAAAACGTCATGTTGTGTACTTAAATGTACATAATAAAAAAGTCAATGGATTTTTGATGTGAGAGGAATCATAAAAGGGGAAGGAAGACAATAAAATTGGCAAACCTTGGCTTGTCTAAAACTCAATAAGATAGAAAAACCACAAAATTAGAAATAAGAAATGATTTATAAAACAAGATCTTTTTCATAGAGTTTTAGGTCAGCACCTACCTCTTTCATCTTTTGCCAGATCATGAAAGCCCAGGGATGGATGTGGAAGAGGACTTCAGAGCAGAAAGCTGATGATGGTAAAGAGACCCTACCTACCAAATTGAAAGCATCTCCACAACTTTAGTGTTAACCAGTGATCAAGGGTCAAACCAGAGAATGTATGTCAGCAGATCCTGAATGAACATATGACCTTCAGGGTTACAAGCCCACACACATACACACATACATATGATGCTACAGCAACACTTAAATCGTCCTAAATTTACACCTGGTGGAGAGTCTAGCTCAATGAGGAATTTTAAAAATGTTGCTACTACAGAAAGAATGAGGAATATTGTTTATTCAAGGAATGAAGAAGCAATGTTCGTTGTACACCCCATTGTGTGCTACACAAGTCTTTCACCCGTTGTCAATGCATTCCACTTAACAAAAACTTTGTTTTAGATGATGTTATTTCTGTTTCATCTAACTCCCTTGCTAGCAAGAGAACTTAAGAGTTTGTGAAATCAAATATTTAATACTACATTTATTTTTGCCAGAATGGTTTAAGATTGACAGGAGAGGCTCAGCGCCCATAGCTCAGTGGTTAGGACACCAGCCACATGCACCAGGGCTGGTGGTTTGAACCTGGCCCAGGCCTGCTAAACAACACTGATAACTACAACAATAACAAAAAAAAAAAAAAAAATAGCCAGGCATTGTGGCAGGCACCTGTAGTCCCATAGATTTGGGAGGCTAAGGCAAGAGAATCACTTAAGCCCAGGAGTTTAATGTTGCTGTGAGCTGTGATGCCACAGCACTCTACTGAGGGTGACATAGTGAGACTCTGTCTAAAAAAAAAAAAAAAATTGAAAGGAGAGACACAGAGAGATAAAAAGAGAGATGCTGTGCTTAGCTAACAGCTAAAGTCTTCCAAGAGACAATTCTATTCAGCCCTAGCATCTTATTAGTAGCAGAAAGAAATGAGGAGAAAAGATGTTTAAAATAGCAAGGCTTTAAAAAGTAGAAGCCAACCAAAACTAAAGTACAGACTTCCTAATTTCAAAATATGCATATTACAAATAAAAATTTATAATTCTTTGAGCAAAATTAAGAATTATAAATTTATATTTACAATATGCATAGAAAACCCTAAATACTCCTCCAAAAGACTACTAGAATTGATAAATGAATCCAGTAAAATTTCAGGTTACAAAATCAATGTGGGGCGGTGCCTGTTGCTCAAAGGAGTAAGGTGCCAGCCCCATGTGCTGGAGGTGGCGCATTCAAACCCAGCCTTGGCCAAAACAAAACAAAATCAAGGTGTACAAGTCAGTAACACTACTCCAAAAATGACCAAGCTGACAAGACTCAAGAACTTAACCCCATTTACAATAGCAGGAAAAACTCTAGGAATACGCTTATTCACAGAAGTGAAAGATCATTACAAGGAAAACTAAAAACACTGAAAAAAGAAATCATAGACATCACAAACAAATGAAAAAATACCCCATGCTCGTGGATTGGAAGAATCAATAATGGAAAATGACCGTATTGCCCAAAAAAATCTATAGATTCAACCCAATCCCTGTTAAAATACTAACTTCAACCAGGCCTGTTGGCTCATGTCTGTAATCCCAGCACTGTGGGAAGCTGAGGAGGAAGAATTGCTTGAGTTCAGGAGTTCAAGACTTACCTGAGTGAGAGTGAGACCCCAACTCATGAAAAAAAAAATGGAAAAATACTAACTTCATTTTTCACAGAATTAGAAAAGACAATCCTAAAATTTATATAGAACAAAAAAAGAGCCTGAATAGCCAAAGCAGCCCCAAATATGGTACTGGTGTAAAAGTTGACACATAGATTAATGAAACAGAAAACAGAACCAAGAAATAGCCAGGCTCTGTGGCTCACGCCTGTAATCCTAGCACTCTGGGAGGCCAAGGCAGATGGATTACCTGAGCTCACAGGTTCGAGACCAGCCTGAGCCAGAGCACGACCTCTTCTCTAAAAAATAGCTGAGTGTAGTGGTGGGTGCCTGTAGCTCTAGCTACTTGGGAGGCTGAGTCAAGAGAATCCCTTGAGCCCAAGAGTTTGAGGTTGCTGTGAGCTGTGACACCACAGCACTCTACCAAGGGCAACACAGTGAGACCCTGTCTCAAAAAAATTTTTTTAAAAGAAAGTAAAATAAAATAAGAGAATTAAGGCCAGGTGCGGTGGCCCATGCCTATAATCCTAGCACTCTGGGAGGCTGAGGTGGGTGGCTTGCCCGAGCTCACAAGTTCAAGACCAGCCTGAGCAAGGGTGAGACCCTGTCTCTAAAAAATACCTGGGTATTGTGGCAGGCGTCTGTAGACACAGCTACTTGGGAGGCTAAGAGAAGAAAATTGCTCGAGCCCAAGAGTTTGAGGTGTCTGTGAGCTATGATACCACAAAATTCTACCAAGGGCAACAAAGTAAGACTCTGTCTCAAAAAAAAAAGAGAGAGAGAGAGAGAGAACTAAGAAATAAAGCCAAGTACCAACTGACCTTCAACAAAGCAAACAAATACATACTGTGGGGAAAGGATGCCCCATTCAACAAATGGCACTGGGAAAACTGGATAGCCACATGTGGAAGAATCAAACCGGATCCCCAGCCCTTACCATATACAAAACTTAACTCAAGATGGATTAGTGACTAAAGTGTAAGACTTTAAATCACAAAAATTCTAGAAGAAAACATAGGGAAACTCTTTTGGACATTAACCTATATAAAGAATTTATAACAAAGACAAATGCAACAAAAACAAATGGGGCTTTATAAACAAAGAACCTCCTTCACAGCGAAAGAAACAATAATAGGTAAATAGACAATCTACCAAATGGGAAAAAAATATTCACAAACTATACATTTAATGAAAGACTAATATCCAGAATCTACAAGGAACTCTCACAAATCAGTAAGATGGAAGACAAATAACCCCATTAAAAGCTGGACAAAAGACATGAGCATTTTTCAAAAGAAGAGACACAAATCACCAACAAATACAGAAAAACATGCTCAACATCACTAATCATCAGGGTTCAACTTAAAACTACAATGAGGTGCCACCTTACTCCTGTCAGAATGAGCCATTATTAATAAGTCAAAAAACAAACAACAGGTGGTGGTGAGGATGTGCTGAAAAGGAATGCATATACACTGTTGGTGGGAACGTAAATTAGTACAACCTCTAAGGAAGACACTATAGAGATGTCCCAAAGAGCTAAAAGTAAACCTACGACTTTTTAGGGTTTTGTGTGGCCTGGATATATATGTGTGTGTGTATATATATATATACACCTTGGTTCCTTTGCTCTCTGAAAGATTCCCATCTCCCTTATTCTCACATTTGACCTTGAAATAGGCTAAATGAGTGCCAGGCTCTGATTGTTACCAAAGAGCCTAATCGACACACTAAGGAAGAAAAATGGAGTCATAGTTTTTAACATGTGTACGTATATGGTATATATATTTATCTATGCATACATATTTATGTATATGTATTGTATACATATGCATACATGTATATGTATGTGGATATATATACATGTGTGTATATATATTTTATATATGTGTATATTTTACATATGTATTGCAGTATATACACACACAGAGGTTTACATCAATATCAATCTCAATGGCTTAACTTTAAAAATTACATTGGCACACACCAAGACCCCAAGACCCCACCCCCCTTACTTTTTCCCTCTCTCTGCAATTAGAATTTTTTAATCTTGTAAATTCTTAAGAGATGTTTGTCTGAGGCATCTATGCCAAACCTCTCCTTAACATAGGTTTCCTT